>JABFQC010006479.1:0-10743 GCA_022817085.1 Psilanteris sp. ZL-2020 | reverse complement strand
AACGAATCTTGTTCGTCTTTACGATCTATAAATTAAGCGCAGATTGAATACCATTCAACATAAAAAACCAAAAAAAAAAAAAAAAAAAAAAAAAAAAAAAAAAACAAAATCGAATTTTTGCTTTTTAAACATTAGTGCAATGCGTAAAATGAGTCGAAATTAGCAATTTGGAATTACATAGTAATCGCGGATTATTGACCATCTAATGATTCGCCTGAAGAAAGATTCATTAACACTTAAAAACCTGTCGCTATTATTATAATCATGCAAGAAGTAGGAACTAAATAGATGCAAAAAAGAAAATGATGAGGTATAAGAAGAGAAGAGGCTTTTTTCTTCTCGGCAAAACACTGCGGACGTATAAATGCCATATAAGCTAGCAAGCAGATCGTATGCAAAGGCACGTTCGAGTCGCATACACCATAGCGCAGAAACTTCTAAGGCCCATAACGATCCCATACAACGTAGCGAGCAACGACGTAATAAGGCAATTTTACAGTGACGATGATGACTCGCCGACGGTTAATTGTTTGCACGCCTCAGTACATTGTTCCGAACAAACCGTTTATTTGTATGCCGAAGTTCATATTTAAACGAGCAATCCCATGAAATTTATACATATACACCTGCTCACCTGTTGCTTTTTATACCGCTTGGCAAACATTTCGGTAAATCTGTTTAATCTCGGGATGTCAGTGAAATTATTTCGCTGCCGAGGAACGATTCTGTATGTACAGCTATCGAAATAATTCGTTTTGTTCGTTTGTTTGAATCGCAACGATTTCGAATTTGAAGGTTGGTTGATTGTTGAAAGTGTTGTTGTTTTGTTTTTAATACGTTGGTATTGGATTGAAAAACATCGGAAACGATATAAAATGTAAAGTAAACAAAACATAAAGGACAATGTCAAATATGTTGTGTGTGTATTTGCTTTAAATATGTTGCTATTAGATTGAAAAAGAATGGGAATAATATAAATATGTAGTAAACAAAACACAAACTACCATGTCGAACATGTTGTTTTTTATTTGTTTTTAATATGTTGGTATTGAATTGAATAAGAACGGAAAGAATAAAAATATGCGAAATAAACATGACAAAAATTATGATGTGAATTATATTGATTATTATTTACTCGTTTAATATGGAAAGCCAAATAAAGATAATATTTAAGGTTAAAGTGTTGGTTTTAATAATACACGGTTTTATATGATTAAAAATGAATATCGAATAATAGTGGAATCAGATGGATATTTTTTGCCGAAGTTGTTGATAGTACTCGTTTGTTTAATGCATTTTTAATTGATTCGCAATTATTTGCAATAACTTAATTAAAGTCTACCAACATTTATCTACGGTTCCGGAGATAATTTTTATTGCAAATGCGTAAAACAAATGTACAATTAAATTAATATATTTAAATATAATTAGTTATCACTCGAAATTGTACACTGTAAAAATACTAATAAAAATTTCAACATAAAATTCATAATTTATTTATAACCTATCAAAACTCGTCAATTCAATTTGTTATTCTTTCATATCATTTAACATAAAAACCAAAACAAAAATTCGCCTCCGTAAAGACAAAACAATATGTTAAAGTCACATAACAAGTTCTGCAACTATTTTTATTAAATATATTTCGATCTAAAATAAAACACTATTTGCCTTAAAACTTCCTTAATTTTCACTTTTAAACTCATACTCAACGTTCACTCGGCATTATCTACGGAATCAATTAGCGTACAATTTGTTACTAAAACTACACTAACCAACCTAACCACATTCAAGCACAAACTATATCTTCAAAAAGCAAATTATTATAATAATAACCATATCAAGTATAATTCAAAAAACCTAAACATTTCCAACTAAACGGTCAAGAATTTAATTCTCCGTGACTTTAGACATGTCAAATCCCCTTAATCGATGCGAATCATATCGCTAGCGCCTTGCGTCTCGCTACCCGTTAAACGTCTCTGCAACGACCAGCAATTTCCTTATCAAAACGAATCCGTTTGCGGATGTTTTACAGCGGTACCAAAACCGCGCATTAATTCCGCACGGCTTTCTTTTACAAATTGATTGGACCCAAAGATACATCATTTATTTGCTCTAACTGATTTACACTCGGCATTGTGTAAACTCGGTAAGTTTCTCGATATAATGGAACTAATATATTATCACCGTGGCCATGATATATTCGATATTGCTGACGGAAAAATTACAGCAATTCTTTCACACGAGCGCACTACTTGGTGGTCCGTTGACCTATTCGCGGTGTCGGCATGGTAATCGGAGACGTTGGGATACAAATCTGCACGCATTAATAGAGAGTCTGCTCAAAGACGTGGGTCTATCGTTCATAAAAATACTGAAGATACGCGACAATCGTCCCGAGCCACGTTATAAATTAACAAAAACCAAACGAAATGTCGCAAGGAGTAACGGCGTGAGAAAATCACACGCAAATCCAGTCGCAAATTACGATACTTTATCATCATAAAATACACCCGGGACAGGGACCCATCCAAAATGGCCGTAATTGTTCGCAAATCGACGGCCATCTTGTTTATTTGCGCGTCGTTGGGAATGTTTACATCACATCGAACGAAAACAATGGCACCGTCAAATGTCAAGGTTATTTCAACCGTAATCTCGCGGCTTCTTTGTTTACATTATTACGATTTATGTGTATATTTGTATCGCAATTATTTCAATGTCACCTTGAGACGTAAACACCACTCCAGTCGGTTCTTCTTCTTGTATGACAACATCGTACATTGAAGGATGTATCTGAAAAAGAATTGACACCGCGCGTCGAATGAAATTCACTTTCAATTAATTCAAAAAGGCGTTTTCGTATTTCGCGCCCAAATGCCTCAACGCTGCGTCGCAATAACAAATCGCTTTTTGCGTAGTAGTTTGGGTATATTTTAAGTGACACAACAGGGGGCACACCCTTCTTTATTAGGTATTAGTCGAGCTGAAACGCGCAAAGCATCGGTATTGTGAACAAATATTTAAGATTTCACAGTGTTTTTTGTCGCTAAATTTGGGGCGGAAAGGTTGTGACTACCTGCCGTTCCATGTTACAGCTAACTGATGGAACTAATCTGTTGTGGAAAATGTATTAAATATTTTTATGGCCCGGGCACAAAAGACATTACACGCTGTTGCGGTAATGTCCATTTTTAGGTTAGAACAGCCGACGTCGCTTAACCGGAATTAAGTCCCTCGGGAGCAAAGCGACGGCGATTCGCGCGAGCCCCCGGGGACGATCCCAAACGACGTCTCTGGTGCTGACAGTAAGGTGGTCCGACAATCGAAAAATGCCGATTTGCGTGTTGATTCATTAGAAAACGCGATGCGAGGATGCCGCGTTGGTGTCGCTGAAAGTCGTCTGACGATTTGAAAAGCGAATTTCGTCTGAAATTCGTTAAAATTGTCTCGGAAAATAAAGTAAAAAGTGTTTTATGACTTTCTTTTCGTCGAATTGCCGCGCCATTTCTCAGATTTTGAAACTTATTTTCGAGAACTCGATGCTTGTGTACACAAAGGAAAAAGGTAAACACAATATTATCATACGGGTCGAGGCATTCCCGTCCCGGAATGCCGCGCGGAAATTTCACCAAAAATCCATATTCAATGCAAATCAGTTGAAACGGGTTTTTGCGCATTATTTTTAAAGGCAATTAAAATCAATTAACCGCATCAATAACAAATAGTAATCTGTATGAATTATTGTATCTCATATTTGAGAAGAATTAAAAGTAAAATAAATGAATAGAACAAAAATTGTTTTATAATAAACATTTAATCTTTATTATGAAAACAAAAACGAAGATTCGTATCATAACAAAATATGCAAACAATATATAATACATAACAACAATAATATATACATATAAAAATACAAACAAAACAATGTGAAAATCAAAAGTAAACAATAACAAATAACCATTATATCAGTTTATGCATTTAACCTTTGAATAAAAACAAAAACAATAACCGCGATAAGACAAAAATATAAACAATAATACTTGATCGGTAACAAAATTACCAATAACTGAACGTAAATCCATTCTGAAAGAAAAATAATTCAATACCAGCTATACATAAACAGTTCACTTAAAGAAATGATGTATGAAATATTACAACGTATATAATGAATCCTATGACGGCAGTGTTACAGAGTGATAATTACATAAAACCTTGTAATATGTGTTGAAAATGTTTCAATAAATGCACCTCACGTTGCACTTTTTAAAACTTCATTTGTACTTATTGAAACTTTTTTTGCTATTATCACAGTATACACTGCCGTCATAGGATTCATCGTATACGTTGTAATATTTCATACATCATTTCTTTCACTGTAAAACCACGATTCAATGTATAAAACCCGTAACACAATTTGCCATACAGTATAGCAACATTATTGACCACGCCCAACGATTTATTCAAATCACTTGGCACGTTCTCTCATCCTCAAAACACCACCTCGTTCTAACTATTCAGCTTGTAACTTTTTCAGCATACTTTTTCGCTGTAACGACAAATTTAACATGACTAGATGAATACGATTACCGAACAAAACCGATCGTGAATCCCTAAAAATGGCACGATCGATCATGTAATCGATAGATTTATCATCAAGATTAGCCCGATTTTGGTATTCGTGTGCGATGACAAGTGCGTTATTGATGCCCACCGGTTTTCGTTCGTTCTCGGCCAAAACTTGCACGTCGACGGTTGCCCCGTCCCATCGGGAAAACGCACGAAAAATGCCGGATTGTCGGCATTCCGAAAGCGCGTCCCCGAAAACCGCACTCCCGTCTTAATCGTACATTCCAAATTTGTGCAACCCCCTCTGCCCCCTCGGTGCCGAAAAATGAAATCGTATTGTTCGGCGCTGACGAACGGCCATCGAATAATACGCGTGCACTATCTACATTTCGGGCGTCGGCTTCCCTTTATAATCGAACGTTTAATGTGATATAATAGATTCACGGAAAATGAGTTAATAGCCCCGGGTCCAATATTTCATCCAGCACTTAAGCCGTAACGAAGACAATTCGAAAATGCCTTTGTATGCAAAATCCAATTCGTTTCGTGATTTTTCACTTAGGCACGTTCGGTAATTTTTTTCCCGCCTCCTTTGTTTTCTGGCTTTTCGGTCTGCATAAACATTTCTCGAAACGCGCGGTGCCGCGCCGAATCACGGGCGCGGGCGCCCGAACGGGCGCTGGCGCCGAAAGCTTTTCGCCCCAGAAAAACCCCGACTTCCATTGAAACGCGGATCAGTGGTCATTCACGGAGCACCGGGTCATTTACCGGAAGTGCCGGTCATTCATCGGCGACACCGTCATTGTGCCGTTCTGACTTTATTATTATTATTTTCTAACGACGCGCGTTCCAAAGACTCCACGGCTTATTGAAAACATTCCCGGGCTTTTGTGGAAATTCATTTTAATCCGGACCTCGTGAGTCACGGCGTTTATTCGACGGGTATAAATAAATAAACAAATAATAACATATTGTACGGGATCCTTGATTACGGTCAGTCACTTTTACTCTCGTGATTCAATTCGGAACGATCCGAAAACCTTCTCGAAAATCTTTTAATCCGCTCGCTAACAAGCAACGCGCGCCTTTTCAGTTATCCTTCGGCTCGAGACATCTATCAAGCGGCGTTTTAATGTATCAATCTTGTTTTTTCGTTCGCGCGTCGCCCATTGTGGACCGCCAATAATTGAATGAAAATGACGGCCGCCCATTTATCTCGGGCCAAATCACGCGAACACATTTTCATCCCGATGATGGATACCGGTGATAACTTATTGTAAACACTTCAATCAAGCATAATTAATTTGCCGGGTTCGTTGTGTCGGGCAATTATCATAAATTGGTGGACGCGCGTTTTTCGTCGGGAAAATGGTTCGAATCGATATGCCGGAATGTTGGCGTTGAATTTTCATTTTGATAAACGGCTGAACAAGATTTAACGAATACTGCAAGTGTTACTAGGAAAAAGTTGTAGTTCGTCGATGGCGTGGTCAGTGCATGTGCATTTGGTACAAAAAAAAAAAATAAATACACAAGTCGCTGATAGAAAAAAGTGTCTTAAATGTAACTTTTTTTAAGACGCAAAGTGACTTATTTAAGTCACTAGCCGTCTTAATATATGATATTGTGCATTTGATTAAGAACTTAGGCGTCTTAATTAAGTCACTTTGTGTCTTAAATAAGACAGATATATTATATATTTTTAACAGTGGTAACACTGAAAATAATACAAAAACGAGTTGTTGAGAGCAGGGAAAAAGCATGGGAAAATATGTAAAAAAATTTATTATATACATGCAAATGTATATATACGTTAAATTATTTGTTATTTAAAATAAAAAATTGACGTAACCACCTTAAAACAACCAAAAAAATATATCAACAAAAATTTAAAATCAATGCTATTATAATATTATTATAAAAATTCGTATAATAGTAGTAACAATGATAATAATAATGAATAATAATAATAAAGGATTTAAAATGACATGAAAAGCAAAAGGCTCGTGAGCCCTGGGTGGTTCGTTAGGTGGGAGAGCCCGGCAAATCCGTCGCGTAATTTCAAAAAAAAGAAAAAGAGGGAGAGAGAGAGAGTGAGAGATAAACGAAAAAAGAAGACGAAAAAACGGACCTAATGAGACCCAAAGTGAAGACATAATGACTCACAATGTAAATCCTTCTGAAAAACTGTCCGAAGATAAATGACATTACGTAGCGTACAAAAAGCCGTAGAAACGTGAGGAATAGATGCAAGTTCGTGCAAAGCACGAATACATAATAAGAATCGGCGAAGATGAGATGGACCGACCACACTAAATCACAGACCAAACAAGTCTATTGTTACACAGTTAGTGTGTGAAAGAATGTTGCCAATTCGAATAGATTGGTAGGTGGCGAGGGGTCCGATGGGTAGCAGTTTGGTGAAAGAAATCGGGATCGAGCGGAGCAAAGGCGCCAGAGAGTCGTGACCCTCGCCATTGGTGCCCATCGTCAGCATAAAGATGTTTTTTACGCCCCTCGACGAAATGATGGGCGCGTGTGCGTGTGCACACCTCACGTGCGCCACCTCGGCGCGACCGTAAACATCTTGCTCACCCTCGGTCGTGAATGGATTTTCCAGGGGGGGCCCCATTGGCGCAGTCGGTGCCACGGACCGGCGAAATCGGGCTCGGCTTAGGGCCATTGTGGCGGATTTCCCTCCACGGGCGCCCTTTCATTGTCGGAAGAGCCGCCATAAGACGGGAGTAGTTTTCATGAATGAGTCGGAGAAAGAGAGGCCCAGGCCGGGACTTCATTCAGACCGACACCGCGCGCACGGATTTGGACACCACCGGCGTGAAACTTGTTGTGTCAGCGGGAAATGGACGAGCGATTGTTTTGGAAGCAAAGGATACGGCGCGCCGCGACCATTTTCGGCCGGGACCCCGACACTCGGGCGCCGAAAATCCGAGTTTCGGCGCCGGAGAAGCGCCCGAGCGCGGCGTGACCAATCGCGAGGATTCGCCCGCGAACCCGTCCGGGAGCGATCCGCGATCGAACGACGGTAAACAAACGAAAAGGAAAACACCGATGACCGCGAATGTTTTGTAAACAAATGGATGAGGAAAACAAAAGAGATCGGGCATGTTTTGTAAACAAACGCGAATAAACAAACGAACTCCGCACGGGTTTGTTGTTTGTAAACAAACCCGAATTCCGTGACGGGATCGGGCTTTTTCGACGGGAATTCTTGCGTTCTTTGTTTGTTGCGCACTGAACGGCTCGACGCCACAAACGTCGCGCGATCATTTTGTAACGGCAACACGTTTCAATGAATTTCGACCGCTAAGCGGATAAGTATTCCAGATGAAATCGGCCGAAACAAGTTGGGTCGTGTCGAACAGGTTGTTTCCTCGGGCTGCAGCATAGGTTCGGCTTGTAGACGTGGTTTCGGTTAGGTAAATAATAGGTGGACGGGCGACGCAAAGCGACCGTAGAAAATAAATTCGCGTTCGCTTTAATCGCGTCCGTGTTTACATTGCTTTTGATGGTTACGGCTATCGGCGAACGCGCGGTCCACGCACGATCCTGTAACCGAATTAATAACATCGTTTAACAGGACTGAATGTTGATAAGGATCGGTTTACAAACATGATCCCCGACATGATCGTTCGGTCAGTTTCTCATCGCCGTTGAATAACATTTCGCCTCGTTTTCAATCGTGATTTTGCTAATTCGTTTATCGGCGCTCATTGATTAGTTAACGTTTATCTTTTAACCGAATATGCAAAGTGTCGAAATTGTTTTCGTTTGGTCTATTGTAACAGTTCGTTAACGCGCACACCGCGATAATGAATTCGGACAAAGAAGATTTAACAAGCGGCTAAATTGGTTACAATCGAATCCGTAAACTCGGCGAGTAATTTGCCCACAATAGTTCAATAGGTGACCTTCCGAAACAGTACAATAAATTTCCTTCGTTTCTGGAAGGCGGGTAATTGAGGAACATGTGTATCATAATATTGATGCCGTCCGATACAACGCCACTCCCGTCATAAAATACGTTTATAAATTATTGTGATATTTGTATAACAATTGGCGGAAACTCGAAGACTCGAATTCTTATTAACCGCGTCTTATTTCAAGACGTCAGGTGTATTAGTAAAAAAATTTTACTACTCCAACTGACAAAGCTAACGTCGACTGACAGAACGGAATTTCATTCAATTCTTATTTAATCATTCTAAGACATGAATGTCTAGTTTATTATATAAATTATGGTCTTACAACAAGACCACGGAATAAGATTATTAGAAACTAGCGAAAATACAACTCAGAAAATCTCTACTCATCATGTAACTAAAACTACACTGTAAAAACTAACGTTACAAAAATGTCTTATTTCAAGACATTTTTATAGAAAAAATAATATATGTGTCTTATTAGATTCTATTTATATCTTTTGCAAGAAAATATCTCGATTTAAGACACTTGTTGTAGTAGTGTAACTAAACAGAATTCTCGTTGAGTAATTCTTAATTTAAGACATCAACATCTTAATAAATAAATCACGAGGTATACCAACGCACAAACTACACTGAGAAAAAAAAATGTAACAAAAGTTACTTTTTATATAATAACTTGGGGACAAGTGTGCAAATATAGTGAATTTTATCATATAAAATAGTCGAAAATAGTAATATATTGATTGAATTTACTTTATTTCTGTTATATAAATTACTATATTTGCACACTTGTCCCCAAGTTATTATATAAATAGTAACTTTTATTATATTTTTTTTCTTTGTGTATGTGTATAATATACTTATTATATTATTACGTATGTCTTTGGAATAAATAATATGGGAATACACAGCAAAAAGAAGTGTTCCGTAGAAAACGTTTTTGAAGCTTTTTGGACCACTTATAAGCGTTATTTTTTGAAAATGTTTAAAACGTTCCATTTGGATGTATACAAATATTAGTATTAAACAACACTTTAATAAATAGGAACGTTTGAAAAACACTTTCAGAAAACTTGTTTTTACAGTGTAAAAGAATAAAAGTTCCTATAATGAGTGTATTATAGATTAACAAAAGGTATATTAATCTAACAGAACAGAATTGTCGTTGAATAATTCATGACATAAGACACCGATATCTTAATCAGTCCAAACACAAGACGTCTTAACACTAGACTATATAATAAGACTACCATCACCTGCCGTATAACCACGGCATAAAATTACTTTTCATTAACCACGTCCCTGCACTTTCAGACACCCGCAACTCAAAAGTCACCGGGGGTCTTAACTTAAGACGCGCCCGCGTCTTGCATTAAGACGGGATCGTGCCATAAATGAAGACGTATTTTTGTATGAATGGACTTATTTTTCCGGACTGATTGTGAACGTTTCAAAGTCAATCGTCGGCTCGCGGCGACCATCTCCGGATGAATAAGCGCGCGGCGATTCGGGGATTTTCGTTTTACAAACGTACCCAGCGTCGGTCCGGAATTATCCGAGGATCACTCGAGTGCACTTCCCAGCGTCTATTGTGACAACGTGCCATTCAATGACGCGCCGGAGATTTGCTGCGATGCAACCGTTGGACCCCACACGGCGGTCCCGCTGGATGGAGAAAGACCGAGACTGGACCTCATTCCGCTGACCAATACCTGTGCCCGGGATAAAGAGCGCGGCAAAACACGTTAGGCCGAATGACACACACGCGATCTCCCTTTTCCTTTTCTCCCCTGTCTTCCGCGCGCGATCCCTCGTGCTTTTCTTTTATCGATTCCGCGCTTCTTCGCCTCGGCGTCGCCATTTTGGAAATCACTCAGACCTGTCAGAAAATTAATCACCCGCGTCAATATATTTGTCACGGGCACCAACGCCAAGGTGATCGTATCGTCGTTAGATTTCGAATGACTAACGTCGAGCTGATCTTAGAAACCGACGCGTGATTAATCTTTTTTTTCGTTTTTTTTTTTTTTTTTTTTTTTAAAAATACAATTTTCATATTATATTAAAAACAATAAAAAAAATCCCGGCTCTTTTTTGTGTCTTCCCATGCTTTTTTTTTCGCTAGAAGGGATTTTTTTTCACGTTCGGGCTATTCTATTTTTGCGCCGGCCCGGTTTGGTCCCGGACATATATGTAACAGTGAGGGTTTTACTCTGTTGGGCAGTTG
>JABFQC010006478.1:0-10744 GCA_022817085.1 Psilanteris sp. ZL-2020 | reverse complement strand
AAGCAATAATATTCATAAAATGCTCACATTAGTTGTTGAAATAGAAAGTGGGATTATATTTAGTTTGTTGAGCTGAAGTTTATATAAAAGCTGGTGCCAGAAAATGGATGAATATTAGAAATTGTGAAATTGTTGATCAAGTAATTATATTAACATTCAAATGGTAATATCTATCAAAGTTCTTAAAGAAAATAACTTACTTCTAAAATTAATTTTAAAAAATATCTATTATTATTATTATTAAATTTATTCATTCGTTATAAAAGTTTTTTCGGTGATATTTTCAATACTCATAAATAACATTATTAATATATTATTATTATAATATATATATATATATTATATATATATAAATTCATATTTGCATTCTTTATAGAGGAATGAAATAAAAAATGAAAGTAAAATAAAAAAAGGAAATTATACTTACGTAGCAAATTTATATAGTTAATTAAATATAAAATAATTAGACAACAATTATTATTATTATAAAATTTTAAACTGAAATCATACTCAACATTTTGTTAAATAAAAGAGCTCACTTTTTAAAATATTTTTTTAATAATTAATATATGAACTGTAAAAATTAATTTTATATTTAATTAGTGCCTATTTTTCTTCAATAAAAAAATACATTTATTTTTTCCATTTTTCTTTATAAATGATAAATAATTGTTATATAATTACTAGACAATATTTGAAACATTCCACTCATATGCAAATGCAAATACTTTTTAATTAGTTTGGGATTTCTGATACCAGTGCAATTTTATTTAGTCCAACAAGTAAAAAAAATAATTTTATGATAGCACGTAAGGATTAATGTTTTTGTAAATGAAAACATGTTTTTCTGTACTTGATCTCTGACTTATTAGACAAAACATTATAGAATACATTTTATTCGTAGATAAATACAATTGTTTTAATGATTGTATTAAACATAACGTGATATTAATTTCTATTTATGTAAATATAATTTAATTATTTATACATTATTTATTAAAAATATTATTTATTCAATTTAATTTACTTGCAATCATAAGATACTATATTATAGAGATTTATAACGCAAACGTAAGATGAAGAAAACAAAAAAAATAAAATGAAAGCTCATTTCATTTGTTTAACCTAGTCAAAATCTCAATATTGCTGATGCAAAAATCAATAGTTTGCATCAGCCATCGAACGAGACTTAACAAGAAACTATAATGCTATACTGTGAATTAAAAATAAATGTTTATTTATTGTACCATGCAGTGGTACTTCTAGTCTCTGAAATTATTTATTGGTAAAAAGAATAAATAAATTGCTTATACAAATTCGATGTTCATAATTTTAAAATTGAAATTAAGCGTTTAATATATAATAAATGCTTAAACAAAAAAATAAAATTTAATGCAATTTATGAAATGATCAAATTTTTATAAGCATTTTTATTCTTTAGATTATTCTTCATTGTACGAAGACATAATTTTAAGATCAAAGATTATAAACATAGATAAATTACAATTGTTTTGCAACAATTATAACTTACGTAGACTTAGTTTTCAAATAATGACTGAAATAAAAAAATTAAATATATGGTTTTTATCGTTATTGGCCACGGAAAACAAACTTCATAACAATTCTCGATTATCTACGCCATTGATACAACGATTCAATATTTAAATCTCATATTTTACATTAAAAGAGCATTGTTTTCTGCATACTCATTTCCGTGGCTTTTGACAAATTGATATTATGCGATTATTTTAATAAAATGTTAACATCGTTAAAATGAAAATTCTGATTATATCTGTAACATAATCTGTATTGTTGTTGTGTGATTAAATCATGATGCTTACATATTTATAAGTCTCATTTTATTATCTTAAAATTACTAATTCTATTAAAAAAATTTCCTTAATATTAATTATTACTATATAATATATAACTCTCAGTTGTTTAAAATGCAAGATTTTAGGTATTAATATAATGTATATACTTATTTGTATGCAATGTATATATATCAGGGGAGTACAAATTAATCTCAAACATTTTAACAAATTTTATTGATTTTAAAATTTTATAAATAAATAAACAATATTCCTCGAATTTTATTTTTAATAAGATTATGTAATGTATTCTTATCTTATTTGGCTATCTGCTACATTATATTCCACAGAAATTATATTTAATAATCCCTTTTTTTCACCTATCAAATTATATTGTGATATAAAATTACAATAATAATACATAAAATTGTAATTTGTAATATTAATATTAAAACTAATTAATATTAATTATATATCCAATGTGTATAAATAATATAAAAATATTTATTATAATATTTATTTATATATCTAATTATTACAAAATCCTGATTAATATTTTATATAACTTTAAATTTTGAAAAATATTTAAAATTATAATTTTAATTTGTTTTGGATTTATCTTTATTTAATTTCATATGAATTTTAGTTAAATGAATAGTCCATAATAAATTAATAAAATTAGAAAACAACACACGCATCTGAAAATAAAATTATTTATAAATATCAAATACATTTTCAAAGCTATATTTATAGAATATATTATTATTATTATTATTACCATTGGTGGAATAAATGTGAAATTGATATAATGCATTAAAGACATGTATTTTAAATTTTTAATAACAATGTCTGGATATAGCAATTTCATTTGTTTTATAGACTCTTCATGTGTTTTACCCTGAAAATCCATGCAATAAATTTTAATTAGTTAAGTGTTTAATAATATTAATATGAAGTCAAACTTTATACCTCAAAAAATGGTATCATATATAAATAAAATGCTTGAAAACATGGTGTAAATAATAATCTTTCAATTAGTAAAATAGCTAAAGGATGTTTAGTTAAATGGTAAACATTCTTATTAAAATAGTAAGGAATTGGACCCCCATATATAAGTCTGAAATCATAAAAACAATTTAATTTTTATTTTAATCAAATATGTAAAAAATTTAAATAAACATATTACATACAAATTATTTGTAAGTTTAACACTATATTAAACCTTGAAATATAACACATAATTTATTTTACCCAAATAATGCAAATGCAGATAAACTATCAAAATTTAAAGATTTCATTCCAATCATTTTTTGTGAAATGATATTACCTATAACTGCGCATATACAACTGAAATAATAAATAAACAACATTAGGTATTTTTTATTTACACTGTTTATATATTATTATTAAGCTAATGTATTTATTATGTACTATGCTTAGTGCATGCTGCATAGTGTGTATTACCAATAAACATTGCTTTATTTTACCTTGTGAAAGCTGTTGTTCTGATGGGACTGGTATAAAGCTTGCTAAAATAAGCACCTACCAGTTCTAATAGAAAATCTCTAGGTTTGGAAAGTGCCATAATTTAATTAACTAAATTAATTGAATAGAAAAGTGATTAATATCTGCAATGTATAAAAATGTTGTATCACAAAACTTTAAAAAAGTTAAAATCATCGCAAGATCAATTATTATATATTGAATATATATATATTATATATTAAAAACAATACCGCTTTTTGTTTCACATAAATACATAATGAACAACAATTTAACATAATATATCAATACAAACTTGTTAAATTTATAATATAATATTTTCCATTTTTGTTATAATATAATTATTATACCTAGTGCAATGCAAAGTAATTAAATTCTATTGAATAAATTCAATATTGTAAAATATTATTGCTTTAATATATACATTAATATATAAAACTTAACGATCAGTATTTATGATATTTATGGATAATAATACACTTTGATCCTTAAAACTTGTTCTACTTTTTTTATTGGTAAAATTGCTATCAAAGCAATTTACCAATTGCAAAAGAGTTTATAGCGCTCCTATAATTCAATCAGCGAACTATTTCAGTTCGCTCAACAGCAGTTGAAATCTTAAAATGTGAAAAACGTTTAATTGTAATGCATTATTGACACATTAAATAGTATTTAATGTAAATTATTAAAATCACTATAAAATTGCTTATTTTGTAAATTATCACATAAAATATTTATTACTCAACATTTATATTTCCAATTACATTTAATTATTTTCCATATTTTTATTATTTTAAATAATATATATCTTACAAGTCATATTAAAAATATATTTCATGTGAAAAATATAAATTAAGACATAAATAACAGAAAAAAACACATTAAAAATTATCTAAAACAGAAACATAACAGTCGCGATCTTTTTAAAGATAATAAATAATTGTAGTTCATCATAGATTGGAGAAAATTTCTAGTTGTAATAACTTTTTATTACAGAACATTTGTTATTATACGAATTATACATATATATATATATATATGTATTTACAAAATTTCTATCTTTACAGCTTATAAAAATCCGAACACTTTTTCGGTTATTTAATTTTTATTTATTAATTATTAATGTGACTTGAGGGTCATGTATACCGTTCGCTTTCAACGTGAACATATATAGCAATAAACTTCACCAGCGTTTCTAACTGTGAAAATTTTTTAATCATTTGTGCTTTCTTATACTATGTAACATTAGTATATATTTATATTAGTAGCAAATACTTTATAGCAAAAAAGATAATAACAATAGTTAGGATGTTGGGAATATAGCTGGAAACTGGAACAATTCATATTTCATACTATACAGTTTGTATAATTGTGGTTGTAGGATTGGTAGTTTGTAATGGTTTTACTAGTGGCGCTAGTGATTGCTGATTTTGCGGTTTGCGCATGCCAAATCTACCGTATACGTGTATCATGATTCGTACGATTAAAAATATTAAATTTTAATTGTAATTGAAGCACAAATTATATAATAATGGACATGTATATTGAATTTTTTGAACAAAATGTTATTTATATTTTATTGGCCGTAATATGGATTCTATTTCTTTGGGAATTTTATTTAAATCTAAGACAGGTTAGAATATATATTTTTATGTATTTCAATTGTTTGAAGTAATCCTGTAATAAATTAAAAATATTGTATTAATATAATGTAAAATAATAAAATTATGATATATGCTAATAATAAATTATTGTTTTTCAGCGTAATGTAATGAAAAAATTAGAATCTGTACCTACTGAAGTGAGCGATTGTATGTCTCAAGAGGTATATAGCAAAGCAAGATCTTATGGTTTAGATAAAAACAAATTCACCAATATTAAGGATTTATTTTCTACAATTTTTAATACTGTAAGGATTCTATGTTTTTAATAATATAACTAATTAATTATAATTGTCTTAATAACACAGCATATAATTTATTCATATAGGTATTGATTCTGTCTTTTGGGTACTACCATTGTTATCGTTATAGTGAAATAATAACTGAATATTGCAAATTAGATAAAAAGAATGAAATTATAGTTAGTTCATTTTGTTTAGTACTGATGAGTACTGTTATGTATTTTGTTGGTCTTCCTTTTACAATTTACAATACATTCGTTTTGGAAGAAAAGCATGGCTTTAACAAACAAGTAAGAAAATCAATTTTCTAACTAATAATGAATTTTAATTGCACTTCATGTATTTATGAAATATTTTATTAATGATTCAAAATATAATTATAAATTTTATTTTCAGAAACCATTATTCTTCATAAAAGATCAATTATTAAAATTTGTGGTAACACAAGTTTTATTTATTCCTTTCATGTGTATGTCCATTTGGATAATTAAAAATGGCGGAGATTACTTTTATTTAATTTTATGGGCGTTCACTATTGTGATTACTGTTTTTATGATGATTATTTATCCAGAATTCATTGCTCCCTTATTTGATAAATATTACCCTTTACCTGAAGGAAATTTAAAGCTTAGAATTGAAGAATTAGCAAAAAGTATTAAATTTCCTTTGTATAAGTTGTTCATTGTAGAAGGCTCGAAACGTTCTTCCCATAGTAATGCTTATTTGTATGGTTTTTTCAATCATAAACGAATAGTACTTTTTGATACTCTTTGCAAAGATTACTATAAACCAACAGAAGGTGATGAAAGAAAGGATGTTGGTTGTGGTACAGAAGAAGTTGTTGCCATTTTAAGTCATGAGTTAGGACATTGGATGTACAGTCATGTATTAAAGGGATTTATTCTTACTCAAGTAAATTATCAATTTATTAAAAATAATTTATAATAAAATATATTTTTATATATCTATAAATTTGATATATTATATATAATACTACTACTACTAATAATAATAATAAATATACTTTATTTCATTTGTAGATAAGCTTTATGCTTAATATACTTCCTTTTGCACAACTGATGAATTATAAACCAATGTATGCTGTTTTTGGTTTTACGGAGGTTCAACCAGTGTTTATTGGACTGATTATAGTTACTTCACATTTTCTTATTCCTCTCAATACGGTAATTGTCTTATTTTGATTTTTGTATTTAATTAGTATAAGAAAAAATAATTAATGTAAATTATGTTTTCAGCTTATGGGATTTGTTTTGACTGCTCTCACACGTAAATTCGAATTTGAAGCCGATTCATTTGCTAGAAAATTAGGATATGGAGAACCTTTGAAGCAGGGATTAATTAAATTGTATAAAGATAATTTAGGATATCCTATATATGATAAATTATACTCTGTGTGGTATCATGATCATCCTCCTTTACTCGAACGATTAGGAGCTTTAGATAAAAATGAATAAAATTAACTAATTTTGACTGATAATCATTAGATTTCCAAGAGATATACTTCCTATTATATTTTATAATATCGTATATCACAATATGAATGTTCTATAGATATAATTGTATCTTTTCGTATTTATAACAATTGTGTGATTTTAAAAATTACATTATAGTTGCAATTATACAAAATAACATTTATAAATAAATCGTATTGTTAATTATGAGTTAATAGTAAAGAATGGAAACAATGAGATATATTACTAATATATAATCATAATATATGTAATATATCACATTATATTGTAACAATCCTTTATTTAAAATTCTGTATGCTTTTGTATTATAAGTATAAGTCAATTACATTTTTTATTGTATTCTTAAAGTAAGATTAATAAGGATTTATAAATTTTAATATCTCGTCACAGTATTATAAAATGATATATCAATTAATTGTGAATTCAGGATATAATACAAATATTCTTTTATCACGTGCACGATTATCAGTTATTTATGGATCATAATTATAGGCAACAAATTTAATTACAAGCTAGTTAAAGAAATTTTTTATCACCGTAGTTGTAATTGTACAATTTATTGCAAAACAATAATAAGTAAAAAATTACTGCTCACTTATTGTTTATTATTTTTGAAATAACGGTAATTAAATATATTATTAATTTTATTTACATCTCCTAAATCCTTCTTTCTGTTTAATGCATTATATTCTATTCGTGTAATTAATTGAAACTATAAAAATAGTTTTTAAATACATGTGCACTTGATACAAAAAGCATCGTGTGCATCATGGGCGGTACGCGATAACAAATTTATTTGAAGTTATCTACAACGTATCGCCCTTGGTGCTTGAAAGTACTATTAATAAAATGTCAAAAAATAAGTTAACTTTATATACTAATAAAGGTCTATATGTTCAATTTGTAATAAATTTGATAAAATAAATTTGTGTTATAGTTATTTATTTTCTACTAAATTTTAATTTATGAGTAATTATTAATATAACTAAATATATAACATATTATTAAGAATAGGAAAACAAAATAGTATAAATTATACTGTTGTTATATTTAAAGTCTTATGATATATGTTTGAAAATATTGCGATAAATACAAAAGACTTTAAAAATATAGTTAAAATATTTATATAATTAAAACTAAGTTTTTAAAACAATTAAACAAATACAGATTACATATTTTAGTTAAATTTTATTGAATTACAATAAATAAAGAAAAGTATTATATTATAATTATGGCGATTTAATAAGGGTACAGAAAATACATAAATAATTTAGAATAATTCACTACATATTTTCCGTTTTATGTTTATTGTAATTTCTTAATGAAGTTTATTATATACATCTTTTTCTATAATTAATTATTAATAGGTATTTTAGATTATTTCCGTAAAATATATGGAGTAATCAAAAGTTACAAACAAAGCATTACGATTAATCGTTTTTTTATATTTATATATTTAAGAGTAATTTATTGATTTCATTGTTTCATAATAAATTAAACTTTAACATAATAATTTAGTAAATACGTTATATAGTACTTTATTTGAATATGCATATATAAACATTTATATATCTTGATTATATCCGGGTATATAATCGACATACTATTAACAGGTTTTTGATCAAATATGCCATTTAACCGGTTATATATCCACTCCATAAACAAAACAGATATAACTTAATTTGATATTATATAATATAATTTTTTGTAATAAATTATAATAGTAAAAAAAAGTTATTTAAACAGAATTGATATTATATTTGGTTCCTTTATTGTTTAGATTTTTTGGTTGACTTTTTGTTATTCTTACGAAATAAATTAATATAATATTTGTTGTAAATGACAAACATTCGTCATATATGTAGATTAAACACATAGATCAATAGTTTGTATTATCAATAATTTTATGAATAAAATTAATATTTTTTAATTCAACGAGAAATGATGTGATGTTATATATACTCGTAATTTTGTTATCGAAAAATAAGCATAAACAAAATACGTAAAACGAACAAATCAAAATTTGTTATTTATATGTTAAAATAATATTTAGTTTTTGTGAATATAGTTTAAGTATTTACGAAATATTATATATTATAATCTAGTTAATTGTATAGTATCATTGTATTGATTTTTTTGTATTGAAGCCGAGTCGTTAACGAGACTCATTTCAAATCATGATCAATATATACAGAAACTTTCGTAGAAAACTTTTATATTAATATCACAAAATATTAAATATAATAAAAATTCATATAATGAAAAAAATTTCGTGCATACATTTTAAAACATCTTCAAAATTCAAGTATTATTGTAAATATTTATGTAAATAATTTTTTTGTAATAATAATATTGTTTGAGAAAAGAAACAATAATCAAATTAAATGTAATCGATACAAAATTATTTGTATTAACTTATATTAAATCTATTAAGATGATTAAATTGTTATCTATTTAATTAAATATATGCTATATATATATATATATATATATGTTTGCTCCAAATGCCAATATTTTGATATTATATATATTAAATAAATACAAATTGATGTTATTTTGTATAATAATAATAATAATTATAGTAGATTTGTTTAAACAACAGATTTGCATCCAAATATGCATAATATTCTTTATATTTATTTATAAGTTAATTAATTTTTGCTCATAAAAATTGTCGACTTTCATTCAAATTATATGTGTGACGCTATACTTTCTTGTCGATAAGTTTTACGCTTCGTAACATACTTCTCAATTTTATCAACGTGCAAATGTGTATATACTTCGTTTACTTTTATTTTATCGCATCATAGCTCCATTCAACGCTGCTGTTCATTTCTATATGATGAAACATTTTTGCTATACATGGGCTCCAAATTTTTATTCTTTGCATTTATGCTAAACTCTATTTCAGATTTTAAATAAAAATTGAACAATTAAAACATATAAACGAATGCAAAAAAACATTAGACTCTTGTATTATATTTCGATTCTTTTTATTATTAAATTTCACGAGTCTTAAGGTTTTCGTAAAAGTAAATATATATTTTTTATTGAAAATATGAATAGAATAAAATAGAAATTGTTAAAACCTCGTAACAAGTTTTTTTTTAATAATATTAAACATAATATATATATCATGCTTGAAACAGATTATCTTTATAAAATTTTCATATATGAAAAAGTAAATTTAATTATCACTTAATCAATTTTTTCCTCATATTTTGGTATTATTTTTATCAGAATATCATCGTAAACATTATAATATAAAAGAATAACTATATTAAGACTATTTTATTAATTCTATGTAATTACTGCTTTAAAATCGCTTAAAAGTAAATTTTATAAATATTAAAACAAATTATAATAAAATTATTAAATGTTAAACAATAGATGTTCCATATTTAGAAGTATTTTGATCGATAAAGTTTATCTTATAAGTTGTAAATATTTCATTTTCAAATTGATATATAAATGACTTGACAGAACAGATATGTATATATATATAATTAATCAAATAGTTGTAATGTATTCGATACAAACCAACAAAAATATTAGTATAAATCTAAAGTACATATAAGTATTTCATTTTGGTCCGACGGGTTTCATACAAATCTTTTTTGTGCGAATGTGGAATCATTTTTATTTTTCGAAATCAAACTTTTCCGCATCATTAACAATTATATGTTAATATTGTCTGTCATTTTTTACAAACATTTTAATTATTTTAATTGTAATGGTTTTAATAAATAAACGCAAAATTAGTATGATTAATGTAAAATCTTTGTAACGCTTGATATTTAGTGTAGAAAAATATCGGTCATCTATCGATATTAATAACCATGCTTGTAGTTTATTTCTGTAGAAATATTTACGTTACTTTCTAAATATTAAAGTAAAACGATTTTTCATCCATCAGCTACACATTCGGATATATAAAAATAGTATTTATTTACAACGTTTATATGAAATATTAAAGTCATTTACTATATATATAAATATCTTATAAATAATATCACAAAATATGAGCAATTAAC
>JABFQC010006477.1:0-10744 GCA_022817085.1 Psilanteris sp. ZL-2020 | reverse complement strand
TATATATTTTTGTTAATTATAATAATTAATATGTGATATTCATTCAGTCAATTTTCTCATTTTAGAAGAATGTTATTTCATAATAAAAATGAATATTTATATTTAATTGTTAACGTGGGACCTCAATTCGTTTTCGAGGTGGCAAAAAAACGAGTTGTGTTACTATACCAACAAGTTCATTTGAAAATTAAAATTTGTTCGCCTGAATCACTTACAGAAAATAAATATGTTATTTAATAATTTAGGCTGAGTTCTAAAATGACCTTTCAGTACTGAAACAATGAGATAAAAATATGAAAGCAAATAATTAAGATAAAGACAAAAGTGCTGAAAATCAATTTTAGAACTCAGCCTTAGTATTACAAAACACTAACTCCGTTACGTCAGGCTTGAAGCACCGCCTTGTAATACTAAATTATTAAATAACATATTTATTTTCTGTAAGTGATTCAGGCGATTCTTTGTTAATGGGAGATTATTTTAACACAACAAATTTTAATTTTCAAATGAACTTGTTGGTATAGTAACACAACTCATTTTTTTGCTATCTCGAAAATGAGTTGTGGTCCCACGTTAACAATTAAATATAAGTATTCATTTTTATTTTGAAATAACATTCTTCTAAAATGAGAAAATTGCCTGAATGATTATCATATATTAATTATTATAATTAACAAAAATCTGCAATTTCTGTCAAAATGGTAAATAGCTCCGCCTTGATGAGGCTTATTCAGGATGAGTTTTAAAATTGATTTTCAGCACTTTTGTCTTTGTCCTAATTATTTGTTTTCATATTTTTATCTCATTGTTTCAGTACTGAAATGTCATTTTAGAACTCAGCCTCATGCAGACATTGAAACCGTGACCGCGGCTGCTATTTTGTTACCATAATAAGTGGCAACAATTAAGGTGAAATGTCAGTTCTGCTATAACGGAGCCAGAGTTTTTGTATTTAAAAGTAATAAATACAATATATGATAGTTATTTTATATTTGAATCCTTTATTTATTATTGGGAAAATAATAATATGAAAGAAACATTAATTTTGTAATTAAATTTCTGCGTATTTTTGGTCTCCTGTTTTTTTTTTCACTTAAAAAATGTAAGACAAAAAATGGTAATTATTTTAATAGATATTATAATTAATTTTTTTATAATTAAATTCTCCTATTGTAATAAAGTGGATTAACATTAAATATTTATCATATTTTAAAATAGAATTTATAATTAGAAAACATTAAACTATATTTATGACTGAGTTCTAAAATGACCTTTCAGTTCTGAAACAATGAGATAAAAATATGAAAATAAATAATCAAGATAAAGACAAAAATGCTGAAAATCAATTTTAGAACTCAACCTATGATAGGTTTCAGTGTTCCCACTTGTCGTAAAATGGAACTGATTCAGTCGTTTTTTTTTCCCAGTGCATACATTTTGATTAGTATATAGTATTGATATATAGTTCAGGCACCAAAAAAACACTACCATGTTCAAGTTGCAAAATTGTCAAGTTGGCAAAATTGTATCCTGAACTTGAGTCTATGATCTTGATTATCAATTAAAAACTTATTCTCTTGTTCTTGTCTATTAAACGTAAATTTATTGTTCTTTTGGGTAATTTGTCATTAAATAAAGAAATATATAAATTAAAAATCTCATATGTGGATGACGAAAAGAGTTTAATTGTATTTTTGATTACATGTATGTATTTATGTATACACAATTACCAACTTACCACTTATATAGTAACAAAACCGCGAACTCGCTCGCGTTTTCGGGGTCTTTAGAGTCCACGAACCACATTTATTGGTCTTTGATTTGACTTATTCTGAAAACGCAACTTTAGACACCTGAAATAGTTAATAATTGCATACTCGTTTCAGCCATTTAAACCAAGCACATTTTTATAAGTGCATTTAATAAGTTCATACAGTTCATACAAACACTCTACAAAATGGAAAATAACAAATGTGATACACCGGGTTGTTATAATGTTGGGACCAGGCAATGTCCAATTTGTATAAAAATTGGTATTGATTCGAATTTTTGTAGTCAGGTAAGACAATTTTATGAAACAATTTTCTGAAATTAGCTCTATTTTTCAATTTAAAAAACTTTATTACGTTTAACAATTCATCTTGTAATTATATCAAGAGTTTCGTTACTAAAAAATAATGCATAAAAACTAATGAAATTTATAATTATTGTAATTTTTTATTATAAATTTTACATTATTATTATTATTATTTATAATTTCAATAATTAAATGATATAAAATAGCGTTGTCTTTCTGAATACTATTAGACTTTAATATTCTAATTTTAATATGAATTTAATTATGCATGATATATTTCATTGTGGTTTTCATTATACTATAATTACTTCAAGGAAGTGTCTATTAAGATTGAGATACATGATATAAAAAATTCCCTTGGCAGTGTACATCAATAATACAATTGTTATTTACTAGAAGTTAACAAAAATTAATAAAAGCGTATTTGTTTGCATATATAATAATTTATTAGATTATATAGAGATAAACTTCAATAGTTTATATAGAGAAATCTTATCTTTGAGATCACTAACCAACTAACAACACAACTATGATTGTATATTAGTATTTTCATAGAATATTTTATATATCTAACATATATATAAGACTATAAAAAACCTTTTTTTAATATTATGTTTGATGAAATTAAGTCAATGCACAATTTTAATCATTAAATCAAAAATAAGGATATTAAGAAGTTTTCTTAAATAATTAATAGTTGTTGCTAAAGGTATAGAACATGCCTATCCCTGTGCAGTCCTTACTACAAATACACATTTTGTACAATCTGTCCTGATATTCCATGCATATGTACGATTCTGTGCAACCTGTGTCACAAAATTTGTTAAAAATTAAAATGTTATTAATATTATTTTAATATAAATAAATTTAATCTTAATTTTTGTTTATACAATTTGTATACAAACAAATTGAACTTCATGGGTTAAAAAGCTTAAAACATTAATTTATTAATAATGAATAATTTATTAATATTTATTATGAATTTTAATTGTCATTTAATAAACAATGGAAAACTGTACAAGTATTAGTTTTTTTCAGAATCTGACAATGTTTTACATTTTTATAATTAATTTTGTTATCAAGCTTTAACTTTGCTTAATGTTATTATTTAAAATATTAGAAATTACAATATTATAAAATTATCTTAAATATTTTATTTTGTATAAATCTTGAAACAATTATCTTAATCTTAATATTAAAACTATTTTTTTGAATAATATATTAATTGTTGTGTAATTTTATAATATTTTTTTAAAACTAATATATTATATTATGTATAACATAAATGTATCTAAAGTTGCACATAAAACATGTTTGTAACAGAAACTTAATTTTTTAAGTAAATTGAATACATTTTTAAATAATTATCAAAAAATAGAAAAATGTATTTTTACCATACATCAAAGTAAGGAAATAATTGCTCCTCGAGGGACCTTACTTAACTTTAATATAAATAATGTTGAATATTCCATAGAATATAGATATAAATTTAGACAGGGTCAAAACACAAAAAGAAGCAGAAACGTCTATGAAGTTAGCGATGCCACCATGACCAAATGGAAAAGTAAATATATAATAATTTGTCATAACTTAGTCATGATAGACATTTTTTTGTTGTGCCTTATTTTTAAAAAATATAAGTGGTTTAGCTAACTTCAGAAAAAAGTTATCAAAACCATGTCTTAAATTGTGATAGAATTTAAAATATTAATATATTAATAGTCCATAATTTGTCCTAAATAAGTTATAAACAGATTATTATAATTTTATATATTTACAAATAATAACAAATTACAAAAATTTTCATTATCAATAACTAACATAAAACGTATGTATGCTTAAAATTAGGCCATGTATTGTGCATCAGTTTTTAAGGTGGTTCTCTAAGCGATTTTGACAGATATTGCAGATTTTGTTATATTGTTGTTAGTTTATTTAATATGTTTATTTTTCGTGTATGAGCACATTTTCTCATTTTTGTAGAATTTATTTAATGTTACGAAAATCAATTTAATCTTCTTATATTAAAAACGTGGCGAGTAGACTCTTAAGGGGGGTTTTCAAGTCTAATGTAACGGAATAGTGTTTTCTTTTATTGCAGTATTAAATTTTGCCTTTTAATAAAATGCAAGAATTTGTCCACATATTTTGCTAATGGGAAATTATTTTTTTATAATAAATGTAAAATTTCAATTGATATTCTCTACGTAATTAGTAAATTCGCCTTAAAAATAAGGTGCTACAAAAAAAAGTATCACAACTAATTTACGACAAATTATTATATATTTACTTTTTCATTTGGCCATGGTGGCATCGCTAACTTCAGAGACATGACACAGAAAACAAAAAACATAGTAAGCTACACTCATTTACAATACATTAAGGTAGTTCTATCATAAAGGACCTCATTTTATGAAGGTTCCAATGATCAACAATCATTAAATTTAAATTAAACATTAAAATTCTTGAACATTATCACTGAAATAAAATTAAAATTGATTTATTAGAAAAATTTTAAATAAAAATGCCCCTCTAAATTCCTCCTTATTATCCATAATCAGCCAATGAAAACACAGTTCTGTGTTGAGAAATGCTTGACTATAACATAATTCATGATTTCTTGTAAATAGTATAGTAAAACATCTTCATACTTATACAGTTATTTGTCATACTTTATAATAGAAACTCAAAATAAGTTAATAAAAAATTAAGATCGTTAACCAAACCCAAACTCAAAATTTATGAGTATATATGTGTATAAACAAAGTATAATACAAATAAAATCATTATATAAACTTATAACATAAGTTCTAAATCTGAGTTTTATTTTATGATCTTTATTAATATTTAAATTTGGTTCATTTTAAAAATTACATCTTTTTTACACATATATTTATATATATATTAATTTTTTAAATGATTAAATTATTATTAATTTATTCAAATAATTTTCATACAAATGATTTCACTCAATTACATCTAAAATAATAACCAAATTGTCTAAATATAACAATTTATGATTATTTTAATATTTTAAAACTCATTGAAAATATATTTTTGTGATAAAAAAAGTATAAAATGAAATGTAATCAATATTTATTTTTTTTCTGTCTTAAGGAATGCTTTAAAAGCAGCTGGGCTTGTCATAAAACTATTCATAATTTAGCAGGTAAAATAATATTGTATTATAAAACTAATTTGTCTACTATAAGTAATTAAAATGAATAATAAGTGTTAATTTATCAAAAAAACATATTCTTTATCCTATCAGAAAAGTTGTCATATTATTATATTATACTTGTATAATTGTTTGTATTAATAATAATATTTTTTTATTCAATAATTTTATTTATTAACTAAATTTTGTAAATTCTAACTCTTCTTTTATACTTTATTAAATGATAATTATTATATTAATAGATAAAATATTTAATACAGAAAAAAAAAAATTTCAAATAAATTACAGATATGAAGCAGTTCATACAGAAATATAATAAATATATAAAATTAAAGAAGAGAAATATGAAATAAAAAAGATAAAGTAATAATAAAAAATATCTAAATTAAATTTTGTTTAAGATGATTTAAAGAAGATAGAAATGACTTATAGTCCATGGCGCTACGAGTATACTGGTAAACTACGTCCTTATAAGAGATTACCTCAACGTGAAGCACCTCCTAATATTGAACGTCCTGATTATGCATCTCATCCAGAAGGGATTCCTGTAAGTGAAGAAGCTCTTCGAGGATCTACACAAATCAAAGTATTGGATGATGAAGAAATCGAGGGAATGCGTGTAGCTTGTAAAGTATGCTAATAATTTCATTTTATAACAGATATTTTCTTATTTATAAAAAATATTATTTAAATTTATAATATTAATTAATTTAATTGATCTTTAAGTTATTATATCTATACACGAAAAAAAAAATTAAATTGCTATTTCTAAATATATTGAAAAATGTTTTTTGATATAAAAATATTAGTGCCGTAAAATTATACTAAAACATTAATTTTATAAAATTGAAATAAATTGATTATTTTACGAATAAAATTTATAATTAATAAAAATAATAATTATTTATTTGCAGTTAGGCAGGGAAGTCTTAGATGAAGCTGCTCGAAACATTGGACTTGGTGTTAAAACATCAGATATTGACCAAATTGTTTACGAAGCTTGTATTGAGAGGGATTGTTATCCTTCACCCCTTAACTATTATCAGTTCCCAGCTAGTTGTTGCACTTCGGTTAATGAAGTAATTTGTCATGGAATCCCTGATACCAGGCCATTAGAAGATGGTGATATTTGTAATGGTAAATTTTTTTAAGAAATGTTGTACATATATTTAAAAGTACAAAGTTTTTTTATAATATATTTGCTGTTCTTTAATTATTCTTAATTTAACAATAATAATTGTTATTCTTAGTTGACGTTACTGTTTATCATCGTGGCTTCCATGGAGATTTAAATGAAACTTTTCTTGTGGGTAATGTGGATCCAAAAATAAGGAAGCTCGTAGAAGTAACTCACGAATGCCTAACCAAAGCCATCAACAGTGTAAAACCAGGCGAAAGGTATCGAGACATCGGAAATATTATTCAAAAACATGCACAAGCACATGGATTCAGCGTTGTCCGCAATTATTGTGGTCACGGTATTCATCGATTGTTCCATACTGCTCCTAAAGTGCCACACTATGCAAGTGAGTATAATTGTCAATTATTATTTAAAATTATTATATCTTATTTTAAAACAATTCTGTAAAATAAAAATAAAATAAAAGTTTATGTGTTATATTATTATTTTGTATTAATTATACATTAATGTATAATAATTTGATACATCAAATATAAATAAATATAAATAAATTAATTGTTATTAATGAGAATATAAGATACATTATACTACAATTATTTTACAGAAAATAAAGTTGTTGGAGTAATGAAGCCAGGGCATACATTCACAATTGAACCAATGATTTCG
Source organism: Psilanteris sp. ZL-2020 (assembly GCA_022817085.1). Classification (NCBI taxonomy): domain Eukaryota; kingdom Metazoa; phylum Arthropoda; class Insecta; order Hymenoptera; family Scelionidae; genus Psilanteris; species Psilanteris sp. ZL-2020. The sequence goes on along the minus strand of JABFQC010006477.1, from coordinate 3,682 downwards.
CAAGGAACTTGGAAAGACGTTATTTGGCCTGACAAGTGGACTGGTGTAACAGCTGATGGCTCATGGTCAGCTCAATTTGAGCATACTTTGTTAGTAACTGAAACTGGTTGCGATATTCTCACAAAAAGACCTACTCATGATGGTCAACCATGGTTTATGGATAAAGCATAATTTCAAATTCAAGTAATACCACGAAACTTTCTTCATTCTTGTCAAAAATAATATCAATTAAATTTTATTTGTTGATGTGTATAATTTAGTGGATAACATAATTTTTCATACATATGTGTGTATATATATGTATGTATTTTAAATACGTATGTATATATACATGTATAATTCTTATATATACACTTGTGTAATTTTCTTTAGATGAAATATAAATATATTAAACTTTTGAATGTTTAATAAAAACATCAAAAAAGTTACTTATAATGCTTATTACTTCCTATTAAGGTTAATGCTAAATAAAAATTATTAAGTATAATTTACTAAATTTTTACATCATTTATAGATTTAATTCACATTTATAATAACCTTTTCATACAATATAAGAAAATTTAAATAATAAACATATTGTATTAATAGTTCAGTAAAATTAAACAAATTCTAAATAAATAAAATCAAATAATTTTTTTTTATAAAGTTGTATGTTTTCAAAAAAACGGTTCAATACGTTGCATTTAAAAATATAAAGATTTGAAATTACAACCTTAAAATGAATCTATAAAATGTTTACATTTGTTGACATCTTTATCTTTTCATTTGCTTGTGCCATATTATCATCTATTAAATTTTATAAACTTGTAAAATAGTAATTATATTGTTTTTGCAATATATAAATACTGCAGTACTATCCTGGCACTTATTATTTTTTAGCATAGTTGTATTTTTACTTAGATTTGATTTTAGATTAGATTAGAAATGTTATATAATTTCGTTATGCTAAATGTTAACCTGAAAATAAAAACTGTACAATACTCTATAATAAACATTTATTTAGTTCATATTAAAAATCAGGTATTCAATATTTACTGTAAATAATTTATCCTATATATAAACTGTTTCATACAATAATGTACAATCTCTAATTAGATTCAATATTATTTATTTTCACAACAGTGATTTATATATATTTTGTTACATTTACAATTTTCTGTACAACATATTCTTGGTTATAACATTTTATCTTCCATTTCTACACATTTAAGTCAATAACAGTATATCAGAATGTAACACATTCTTTATAAAATATGTTTTTTAATAAAAATTACATAACATTACTTACAAAATAATACATAACATTTTTACAAATATATAATTTTCTTATATAAAATATGTTTACGCACCCAGTGCAGCGGACAAAAATGGAACTATCTGTGTCTCGTGCTGAAAGTTGACACTTTCGGCACTCTATACCAGATATTTTCACTTTCGGCACGCTGCGCCGGTACGTAAAACATAGTCGTACTAGCCTCGGACGCAGTGGCACCCTCGGCTGTAATATACTATTTTATAAATATAAAGAAATCAATTTCACGAATATAATTATATCATTTAATACTTTATAATGTAAATATAATGTTTTTATTTTGTTCATTAATGAACCTTGTAAATTGAATAATAGAAATATCAAATTTATATATTTATATAATAATAAAAATAATATATAAATTATTTTTATATTAATAAATAAAATGTTCCATAAATTTAAAGTATTTAAAGTAATTGAAATTAATAATAAACACATTACACATTATAATCTGTTTTCACAATTTAAAAGAAAAAATTATAAAATATTTTAGTTGTTTCTTAATCTATTACAATTTTTATTTATTTTCATATTACTTTAATCTATTATATTTTAAATATATAATATTATACAAATACTTTAAAATATAATTCTCAATTATTCATATTAAATTTAATATAAAGAATAACATTTTTATATATCTTAAATATGAATAAATATATAAGTATATCTTGTTTGTTAAAAGATAAACTATAGAATATATTTTAAAATTATTCCAATAATATTCTATTTAATATATTTGTTTTTAACTTTGTTTATAAGCATGTTTATTTCCATCTCGTGAATAAGAACAATCACTCACTAATTCAAGAAAAATGTATAATATAGTTTAGCCTTAACTGTATGTGATTTCAAAATTAATTTTACACAAGTAATGCGGTTACCACAACGTTGTATATTCCAGTATGGCAGTTTCGATGGCGTCGAACGTCTCATTATAAGCTGAATTTTCAAGATTTGATTGGATGGCTGTATGATTTGTTTACTGAAGATTGTTCTATAATTATTTCTTTTATCTTCTTTAGAAATTTCCTAAAAAATTGTTTATTCATTATACACATATGAATACTTTTGCTACTACATATTATTTTACAGTATATATTTTAAATAATAACAAGAATATTATAAATGAAAGATTTACAGTTTGTCAAGCATATATATTATTGATTTGTGGAATAATTATTATACTTACAAATGTCAAACCATTTCTGAAAAGTAAAGTTATAAAAAGAAATGAGTAAAAGTTTATTTGAAACGTAATTATTATCTTACCAGAGATTTACTACATACATTTGTTGCAGTTAATTTTTCTTCATATTTTTAAATTTGAAAAAATATTTAATGCTTCAAGGTGATTTTCAATGGTTTTTTGGATTTCCGTGATTTCGTTCCTCGTGGATACAAATACAAGTAGAACACTGAAAATTGATAAAATAATTTTGAATATAATTTAACAGTGAAACATTTGATATTTCCATAATATAATTTGTTTATTAATTATATTAGTTATAGTATATTTTTAAATGATTTTTTATTTGTAAAGATGTAAAGGGTTATATTAAAATGTTTATATTATTATATATTTTATGAGATAATAATTACTATTTTAAAAGTTTTTATTTCTTTACTTATATTTATTTATCTTAAATACCAATATTATAAATGAGTAATTTATTTTTATTACATAAATACCTCCAGAAAAATATATTTATAATTCAATTAATAAAATACATATAGTCATTTAATTAACAAATACCATCGAATATGATTAATTTAATTAAATTGTTGTTTATAATTTATAATATTTAAATTTATCTTGTTAATGTAAATTATTAGATGATATTTTAATGCAAAGTAATTTTTTTCATTAAATTTATTTTTAATTTCGTATTATATAAAATTCAGAAAGTTATGTTATAAAGTAATAATATAAAAAAATACTTAATAAAATTGATAATAATAAATAATATTAATAGTATATTAATAGTAATATTATTAAATTTAATATTCTTTTAAATAAAATATGAATGGTGTTTGATATTGTTATTGCAATTTAAATAAAATAGAAGACAAATAAATATTTAATGTAATAATTTATTTTTAAACAGTCGTGCATATATGTAGATATATATACACAATAAACAGTGTTTTAAGATATACATTATTTATCGTTGGGATACTTTACTTCTTTGGAATTATTAATTTATACAAATCGCTTTAATTCCAGATACACATTTTATTAATGGAAAATTTGATTTCAAATTTGATTGTGTAGAAACTAATATGGCAAACGTTTAAGCCAAATTAAATGCCCAAATTTAATACAAATATTGCAATAATATTTTAAACAGCGTATTTAAAGTTATACAG
>JABFQC010006476.1:0-10745 GCA_022817085.1 Psilanteris sp. ZL-2020 | reverse complement strand
GAATATATCTACATTATTGTGTATAGTAAATCACATTTGTTATAAATTATTAATAATTCTGTATAAAAGTTAAGTTAAATTAAAACGTTACAAATAACATGCATTTTGCCAATTAATGTTATAATATTTATTTTCAAACAAACAAGAAGTTTTAAATTGCATTATTGTTCAAGAATTTACAATGTTATACTATTTATATAAAATTAAATAAAAGATTAACTATTATACTTTTATATATAAATATATATGTATATATACATGGTTAGGGGACAAAATATATAACATTAGCATTTACAACTAAACTCATAATATAATATCTGAAAATTATTCTACATATATAGAACATGTCTGTATATACCTATAGATGGAAAGATAGAAATTGCCAAGGTTCTGTATTATAATGAGTATGTATATTGTCACCTATCCATATATATATATAAATGAACTCCTGGCATGTAAACTAACATTAATGTAACCATTTTTTTTATAATATCAATTATGAATAATTATGCAATATTTTATTTGTTAAATTCAATTACTGTAATATATAAATGATATGGTGGAAGAAATTGTACATCATTTGTGGGATACTATGTAAATAATGCTGTAATTATAAGAAACTTCCGATCATTATGATTTAATTAATAGAAATTTATCTAAGAAAAATGTTATAAAATAATAAAAATATGATAAGTACGTATCAGTAAAAATTGACTAAGTTTGCAAAGTTAATTATGACAGAGACAACATATATATTCGATATTTTATTTTGTACGATAATGTTCCTCTGGATTCATATTAAGGTAGTTCAAGCAATTCTAAAAGCGATTTAATTTTCGCATCTCTCACATATCTTGTTGAAAATGTAATAATTGTAATATAAATTAGAATAATTAGCATTATTTAATTAATAAATTAAATTATATTTTTGTTTATTCTTATTTTTATATGTAACTAAAAATTTTATTGTTAAATAAAACTTATTCTACTTTATAATTTTAAACAAAACTCTGCCAAATATATATGTAACAATGTTATATATATTTAAATAATCAATGCATTACTGTAATAAATAAAATTCATTTATTTGTAAACTTTTATAATTGTGATAATATTAAATTTGTTGTCATGTAATCTAGTCAATTAAAAAAAAACAAGTTCATAACGTTGAAATAATTATATATTTTATCCTTTTTCTGTACAAGTTATCAATCAACAATTTTATGCAGTTTTAGTGATTATGTTTACATATATACTAATATCAAACACAAAATTATTATATATATATTTCAACATTAACATTATTTCACATTAAATAGTTTATAGAATATCTTAAACGATATCTCTTTCTCACTATAATGTTTTAATGCAACAATATTTATATGTATAGATAGGTTATCAAATGTACTTGTGAAATTACGAGATTTATAAAAAAATCTAAACAAATTTTTTTATTAAAAAAATCGCTTGAACTTCCTTAGATTAATACGTAATATGAAATACAATAATAAAATTCATTTATCATATTAATCAAACTTGTTTTTCTTTTAATAATGTCCTAAATAATCCTATATTTAAATATAATATATGTATATATATATAATTAGATATAATTAACTATAACTAATCAATACTTTTAAATATAAGGAAAATTTGAAAAAACTACCAGTATCTTGAATTCCAAATAAAATACTAAATGGTAAATAATAGTAAATTTGTTTCATATTTTCATATAAAATTTATGTTTCTTAAAACAAAATATACTGGTTCATAAAGTTTAATTCTAAGGATTTTAGGTTTCAATAATTTGCAATCATCATTAATTATTTATAAATATCTTCTACCCCTACAGAAATGTAACGTTGCTGCAATGTTTCAATGTCCTATATTAACGTTGCGGCAACGTTGCAAGATTGTGAAATTAAAAAAAAAAGATTCGTAATTTACGTATACTCTATATACAAATTTCAATACTTTATAAGCGAAAAAGTTACTATTAATTAATGAAGATTTAAACCTCGTCTTACCGTCAAACATATCTATTACATCCCAAACACTTAACCACTAGGTTATCAGTATCTTTGTCACCGTAGACTTTTTTTTAGATATTTAAATAAATTAATCTTCGTAGAATAATCATTGCACATAAATGTTGCTGCAACGTTAATATATGAGGACATTGAAACATTTCTGTAGGGGCTATAACAATATTTATTGATGTATTAAAAATGTTTATATTAAACATTTATAATATTTATTTTAAAGATATTAATAATCTAATTATATATTAAAATGTGATTGGAATATGTTAAAATGTATTTTGAATAGTCCATATCATATACATCTTATACACAAATATCAGTACTCTTAACACTCAATTCTATAAATTTCTTATCTTCCGAACCTTCCAAACGCTTGAAACATATATATAGCACATGTATTAAACTTTATTTTTTTATGTATATATATATTTTTGTTGTTATGATTTTGCAGTAAATTAATAAGAATAACATATTTAAATGTATAAATATTAATATCTTTATTTATACAATTAAACGTTTACACTTGTATCAAAATTATAACAAATTAATCAAATTTACTCGTTTGAATTAATTTATATATGACTGCCACTAGTTAATTACTAGTTTAATTTAAAACACTTGAGTCTTTCAACTCGTATTAAGTTTTAACTTTGTTTAACAGTTTCGTTGATTTAATTTTCGGTTAATTTGAATTCTTGCTATTTTGTATTTAATTATATTAACAATTTATTACCAACTTCAATTATAAGACTATCACAATTAATAGTTTAAATGTCAAATATCATAAACATTTATATTTACACCAATGCAGTTTAAAGACTAATATGTTTATTTTAAATTAATACTTTATTATTATTATTATTATTATTATTACGCTCTAAAAAATGTTGATTGTCATTAGTTTAAATGATTATTAGAAATAACTGAAATAATAGGTATTAAAGCTTTGTTCTAATTGATCCGAGTTGTGAATTCCTTCTTTGTTTGAGCTCGCAAGGACTAGTGCAGTCCATGGAGTCAGTTTATATTTAGAATGGAGTTGGAAAGAAAGAGGCAGAAACGCTGGAGAGTTTCTGTAGGGTTAGTGTCTTCGCTTCTGAAGTCGGTCAATCAATGTCCATTGGTACTAGATTCCAGTACCCGATCCTGAAAGTATATCCTCCTTCAAATGCATATGTAATAAGATATTTAAAACGGACTTGCGTTATGTATAAAATTCCGACAGAAAAGCAAGTCAATATACTTCACATGACATTAATTAAACTCTCAAAGCCTTTAAACATATTAAAGACTCTCTCCTTTAAGAACAAAATGTCCTTTTAATACATTCCCCGAAGATTTACTTGCTTCGCAGAAGTACCATTTATTTCGTGAATAACGTGTCAGAATATTAATGCGTGTTCTTGTACATTAATTAGAATTGAATTAAATAAATCCAAGATATTACATTATGCGCGGTATCATAAAGTTTATTTTTATGGAATACGTGTATATAAATCATTTGTGAATTATACAGTTTGCTGTGTAATTTTTAATTGAAATGCGTATTCTATTAGCGTACGCTGGAATCGTTCGAGTTATTTAATGTATTTTTTAAACATTCTACTTACAGGATTACGTTATTTGTAATACAAATCGCAGTAATTCATAATGGACTAGTGTTACAATTACACATGAGTTAAGAACCTAATGTGAAATTTTCACTGGATGTTAAACTTTAACTGTAATAGTCGTATATAGTTTGTTGCTTTGTTAGAATATACTTAAAAAACGTAGTTTTGATACTATATGTATAAGTATTATATATAAGTAAAAAAAAACTATATGTGTATATATATATAATAGTTTTCTCTATTATTAATTTATCTTTAATTTGTTTTTCAAAATAATTTTTAAAATAATAACATTTCGACTTAAAATTTTATTCGAAATATCGATAGTATATAACTTGTCAATTTGAAATATAAAATAAATACAAATTTTATTACAAAATAAATTACATTATAATTATAAAGACATTGTAAACAGTTCAAAGATTCGATTTTTTAAAAATGATCAGAATTATTATTTTATAAGGTCATAATAAAGCCTAACAAAAAGAGCTTTTTCTTTTTTTTAAGGTTGCAAAAACTTTAAGATATACACTTGATATTACTATCTGTTATGATTTCTTTTGAGCTTTGTACTTGGGAATTTCGGAGGATATCTTTAATTTAAATTATTATGATATGAAATATATCATTAACTTTATATATAGATTAAAAGCTTAATATAAAAGTAGATATATTATTAATCATTCAATATAAGCAATATAAATTAAAGTATATACTATAATTTCATGACAGCAAACTTTCTATTTCAGCTTATAATAAAGCAGAAGCACATCCTGCAACATATCAGCTGTGTTTCGTGTTTCGTTCAGCAACAAACAAACCAAAATTCATAATAACAATTTTGCAAAAAAAAACTTAACAAAGTGCCGAAATTACACTCAACATTTTTTACAATTAATATATAATTAATTTTAAAAAATATATCATTTTCGGACGATATTTTTTATAATGGAATATACATATATATATAACGTATCTAAAAACATTATACAAAAAAAAAACAAATATTTTGAAATTATTTACGAAATTATTTGATGCAATAATTTAGCACACAAGTTAATTTAATTTATATAAAAAAAAAGTTTAGAAAAAGGTAAATAAATGTATAATAAAAAAGCCCTTTCGGTATTCCAAATAATATATATATATAAATTGAAAAAAGTTTAAAAACACGCGCCATTGCATTGATATCCAATTTCATTAAAGAATATACGTCCCATTCTTTAGAGAACTCACGCACATGAAGTTTAATATGTAGCGTGTGGAGGGGGACGACTTTCAGAATCGGGAATCGGCATCTAAATCTGACACCAGAACTTCAGTCGTTGCGGCGCACCATCCGGCGTAAGATCTGCGCAGCTCGACGCAACCCCTTCTTCACGCGTTTACACATTATTTTTCAATTGTTCAAACAATCGTGCCGGGCGTCGTGGTGTGTTTGTGCTTCGGCTAATTTATTCATCATCTGTAAACTCAAAACACAAACGACGGATACAGGATTACCATCAATTTTGACCACCGAACTACTGTTTTGAAGGTTTGTTTCGGTTTGTTATGTTTATTTTGGAATTTTTTAGAAAAAACATCATTCTTTATACCACAAACAGAATCCAAATCCAAATAGAAGAGGTGTCAAGTTTTTTAGTGGATTTTTAATTAGAAAGTATGCATTTTTAACATTTATTTATGTTTATTTCTTTGATCGGAGTTTCTTTTTATATCGAATCAGATATACCTATATATATATATATATATATATATATATATATATATATATATTGAAAGTAAACCACCAATTGCATTTCTGTCTCCTTTGCTTATTATTATCACGATTTTTCCGTTTTTAATTGTTGCTCGTTTTAAAAATTGTTATAACAAAGCCAACGTTTGTTTTGAATTTCCGACACGCACACATGCGTAACGACTCGACCATTATCACTTGCGATAATACCATTATTATGCGAGGACGACACCCAGTTGCAAACATTTTTGTATTTGTTTTTCGAATATTTTTGTGCTGATGTTGAACCGGTACTGGATTCCGTAAACATAATTTACGTGTGACCAAGTTACTGTCTCGTTTGCAATCGGCGTTTTTCGAATCAATGACATACAAGAGTTCAAACGTCCAGCTTCATTACGGTCATTAAAAACGAATAATTATAATTAATGAAAACAAGTAAAATTCAAATTGCATCATTTATTGTGTTTATTATTTTCTCGTATTTTATTAAAAAATGCATTGCTATTTAATCGAAGTGGATACATTGTTACAATTTGAATATTATCAAACTATTCTATATATATTCACGTTATAACACGTTTTTTTGTTCATTTCCCGATACTTTTAAAAAAGTCAAAATATATTTCAAATATTTAATTACTTGCTAACTAAATACGTTTTCATATTTTTTCGAGTAAAATTATCGACGTCGTAGACATGACTATATATAATACTCATACTATATATAAACATTTTTTTACCGTTATATATATATATACAAAATCGTGTGGTTGAAATTCCACACGCACGTGTCATTATAATTTAATCAACTGTCAAAAATATCATTTTGACTTCGTCGTTTTATTATTAACGATTATTCTAAAAAATGTTTCCTATACATCGAACAAAATTGCGATTGAAAAAAGCTCTGCCGCGCGTGCCACGATTACTTCTCTCTCACGTTACAAATTTGCGTCGTGTCACTTCGTTCCGAATTTTCTTCAAACAGAAAAAATGACTGGCACATAAATTGGGTTGTGGAAAGTTGGAGAAATTTTTTTCTCACACAATTTTTGCACTCAAGCTAAATGTGCGTCCACGGTTCTTCGTGCTCAATTATTTAACCGATTCATAAAAATGTACGCCGAGTTCCATTCGGCGTCAATTCGGTACAAACAGTCGATTGATGTTTGAGGTTTCGTGGCATTAGAAGGAACCCGGATTAATTTGACAAAATCTTGTGTTTATTTGTTTATTTATTTATTTAAACAAAATTGTGTTTGAAAAGCAGTTGAAACATTTCTATGCAATAATTTACATTTAATGTATATATATATGTATTATAATTAATTATAAATTTGAAATAATTATATTGTTTATTTATCAAATGAAATTTACGACCTTTGTAAAGACTTATATTATATATATACAGTATATAAATATGTATATGAATTTGACGTAAACGAGGGGCAGCTTCCCATTGAGCAACATATGTTCGTTTTATTAAACTCACATCGTTCATTTATTCTGATGCGTCGCTTCGGCTTTTTGTGCGGCCCAAGTGCACATGTTATCCGAGATTGATATTTCAATGCACGCGAGAGCATTTGTGCCGTTTCGAACGGAGACAAAATTGCGCCGCACATAATAAATGGCGCTATCGTATTGCAATTAATGTAACGGACTGTTGTAACGGACCGATGTTCTGTTCCTCGATTTTTTCTTATAAAAATTCAGATTAATGTCACAATAATTTGACGGATCATTGCGAAACTGTTAACGGCGGTTATAAAACAATAAAACTCAAAGCCGAGCGTTAATTATTTTCATTTTTTTTGTTTCTTTTGCCTTCGACTATGAAATGAATGCATTATAAAGTTTATTGTGCATTGCAAAATATTTGTATAATACATGTATACTATATATATATATAAAGTATTGTAATTGATTGATTATGGAAATGGCATTGGTATTTCCGTGTTTATCATTAAAAGAACATCGCCGAGTTTTTGAAAATGAAAACTGCCGCGTCGCATACAAAAGCATACTTATTTTCAGAGCCAATGCACTCTGCTTAGATATGATAAAACGCATTGTCCTAAATAAACAGCAAGAACTGGAATTTATCAGAAGTCAGCTCGTTGCATTCAATCGCAATTCATTTTCCCTCGTAAAGGAAGTAAATTTATAATCTTTTTTATTATTTATTTTTCATGTAAGAAATGTGTGAACAGTTTTGAAAATTTTATATGTACTTCGTGTTGAAGGATATTTATATTTTGGTTCGAAGGGTTTAATTGAGAGGTTGTTGCGGGGTTGATTTTTCATCAATTAACGGGACACAACGAGGCGCGAAAATATCTATAACGGGAACGTTGATGAGCGATTATTGAAACCACAAAAACAGGATGTAAAGTGTCTCGTTACGTGCATTCGAACTGTGTAAATAGATTCTTAAGTTTCCACAACCGAAACACGATGCTTTAATCTTCTGACAAAGTCTCCTATTATATTGATGACACTCACGCAATAGACCAATTTTATCTAAAATCAGATCAGGAATACGAATAATTTAATGCATACTTATGTAACGCAATTGAAAACGATATTAACCTAACACTTGTAATACTTTTATATCAATTAGAGTATGTATATACAATGTATATAATAATAATTAATCAGATATATCAGTTCTAGATATTTAATGTTTTTTTTTTTTTTTTTACAAAATTTGTATTAATATTTCGATATTTTTTAATATTTTGTATAATAATGATTAAATAATCGTATCAATAATACTTAAAAATCTATAACGAAATTCATACATAATTTTTGTGCAAAACTGACAATATTTGTAAGTGTAAAAATGTTTTGAAACGTGAGAAAAACAAATTAAGTTGTTATCATAAAGTTATTTCAATATAAACCAGAACAAATAAACAACTTTATTTTATCATAAGAATGATATATAATAAGTTTAGTAATATGGATTAGTTATAAAATTGCATTATATAATATATATATATACTTCACATAGATTTCTATACTAAAAGAAATAAACCCTGCAAATTTTACCAGATTAGATTGTAACATGGGATAAAAGGAAAAAATTGTAAACAAATATTATAAATTATGGTTAAAACTTCGAAAAATGTGATAGAAATTACCATACGGCAGACAAAAATATTAATATTATTTTCAGGCATTTATTGACTTTTTTTTCCTTTTATCCCATGTTTACAATGTATTCTGCTAAAATTTGCAGGATTATTTCTTTCAGTGCGTTCTTTACGGTAAAATTTATTGTAAAAGATCTATATTTTATCACACTAGACTTCTAAGTATGTATTTCTAATGTTAAATTATTTACATTCATGAAAATTTATTGTCTGCAAACTCATAATTATCTGAACTGATTTTCCACATACAGTTAACTAGATTTCATTCATGATTATCGAGAATTTCTTAGACTGATAATAACTGATTATACAGTGTTCAAACTAAAATTAAATTCATATCTGATGTGCAAATTAAATACTTAAATGATATATTCACCTATTGCAACATTCAATTCATAAATTACAAATTTAAATTATTATCAATGGAATTACGAATTAAAATATGTAACATATTCCAATTTAAATAAAAAGTAAACAAAGTGATGACTAATTATTTATTTATTTTTATAAAACAAACATATACCAATTTGTTTATACTTACATCAGAATAAGTTATTTTTTAGTTACATTTTCTGTTTTAAATTATTTAAGTATCAAATCATAATCTGATTACAAGTTTACAACGCCATTATATGCAAATTAATTTATAAATGATATTTTTTATTTCATTTAACACTAAAAAAAGTTTAAACTTGAAGAGTATATTATACGAAGGTAGTAACAAACTGCAAATAAATTTAATAAAAAGAAATAATTTTTTTTCGCATTTAAAACAACAAATCTGGAATACATTATCTAATTGCTATCTGATCCGTTCTGGTAACAAAATATATAAACACTTTTAGTTCTCGATTTCAAAATTACGGGATTCGCCAATGAGCTTGCAACAGGTTAATTATCGACATTCGTGATCTTGCGAGGTACAGTTAACCCTGCGATATAACGGGCAAAATCGCAAAACGCGCGCGCGTGCTTCGCGCTCGCGTGAGATTCCATGAAAAACTTTCTTTGCGGAAGCTTCCTGGCGACGTCCTGATCATTTAGGAATCCGCCAGTTTGACTCTAATTACCATGATACATTTTTCTCCGTTACATCTGTTATGTTCACAGGTGAAAGTACTTGAAAAATACCGGCATTAGTGTAGGCGAACGTGCAAAGAAAAATAGATAACAATTAAAGGCCCGTTTTTTGTTGCATTTCAGCAAACGATATATATAATTGAAATTATATTGATGTAATTAAACAGTAATGATTTACTCTGCGGTAATAAACGAATTCTAGAAATAATTTCAGTGATCAAATAAAGTAATTTTCTTGCAAAAAAATCAAATTGTTTGGTTTTTTCTTAACGCATTTACGATTTATTTTTATCGATAAAACGTTAATAATGTTTATTAATATAAGGTTGTAAATTGAATATATATTTTTTAGAAGACATCTCAAATTGTATTTAAACCGAATATCCGCAAATCAGTTTGAAAGTTTTATAATTGTTAACAACCGAAATATAATTAATAGATCTGTTTTTATCGAAGTTGTAATTGAATTTAAAATTAAAATTGAATTAAAAATAAAAATCGACATTTTGTTTCTAATTTGATTTATGAATCATAAAATGATTGACTAATTTAATGAATTTGTTTTAGTGTATTTAATTTAAACCTCTATTCACAAGCAAGATTATTAATAATAATGTAAAATATAGTTATATAATAATCCTCTCCATCATTTTCAAATGTACAAATTATCTGTAATAGTTTGGTTTCGTTTAGAAAATTATACGACATATATATGCGCATACAAAAAATATATTAATTATTGTATTATTGTTACATTAAAAATTGTATACAACAATTTAATATATTTGTTGCAAAAATTATTCTCTATATGTATATATAATACATAATACATACACACGAAAATAACACTAATGGCAAAATAAAAATAATAATAAATACTTATGCATTTGGACAGAGTTGCAATTGGAGCAACTGAAAAAAGTAGTTAAAAATAAGTAAAAGTTCCCTCCGTAAAGTATTAATTATAACACCTATAAATTATTCATGTTACAGCATTTAGGTTTGGTTGCGCATATTATGGTATTTTTTTTACTCACTTTTATAACTGTTTATTAATTCATCGCACATAGCACAAGCATCGAATGTATACTTTTATTATCTCAAATTA
>JABFQC010006475.1:0-10745 GCA_022817085.1 Psilanteris sp. ZL-2020 | reverse complement strand
CTAAGTTTGTCTTTAAATGTTCATTATTTATTTAAATGTATTATTTATTTATTATTTATTAAATATTTATTATATGTTATTATCGCTGTATGTGAGGTGTGCATATGTGTGTGATATTTATTTATTTGTTTATTTATTTATATGAATTTATATATTTGAAAATTTATTAATTAATGAAAATTATATTAACGCTTACACTCACAACAAGAAACATTAAATTTATTATACGAATTGTTTTATTTTTAAAATGTTTACTGCAAACACACTATTTTTGTAAAAATGAACTAGCTGTGGAAGCTAAATAAACGATTTCTCTCTCTCTGCCTCGTAGTCCTGTGGAAGGAGCATATTCTGTTTACAAAAAATATTTAGATTTCTTCGTACATGGTTGAAATAAAATCTGTTGAAAAACATTCTTTCTACATTCCAACAAAAAATATATAGATATAGATAATATAGAGTAAATATAGATAACTTACGCATTAATGTAAAATGATTTCAACAATGTAAATATCGTTAACTGTGTAATATACGTTTCCAAACAATTCGGCATAAAGGAATTTTACTGTACTGATAAGAAATATCTTCTCTCGCCCTGTATTATCAATCCAATAAATATTATGTTACATAAAAATAATAATAATAATCATCGTCCTTGTCCCCGGTCCTCTTCTTCTTCTTCTTCCACTTCTTCCTTTCCGTGGGATTAGAATTCCCATTCCATGGACGAAATAAATAAATAAATGTAATTGGTTTTCGAAATTTAATTCATCCTTGCAAAACTTCCAAACAGCAACACCGCTTGGCAGAATCGGAACCGGCAATCATTGTGTGTTCTGTTTAACCTAAAAAAAATGTCAAAACCGTAAGTCGTATTAATAATATTAATAATAGTTTATATCGTAGTATAAGCAGATTACGATTGCATCAAATTTTCTATATATGGAGCGTATCGAATACATATTTATACCACAGTATATAGTCCCAAGAATCGCGTCGTTGACTATTTCGTTTGTTATTTTGAAATTAAATTCTGCATTAGCAAGGTATTGGTTAGTTTTCCGTAAGTTTCAGCAACAACGATAAGACGCCGCACGTACATGCGCTTGCCTAAAAACTTGTTCTTAATTATTTCTCCGGTACTTCCTGTTTTCGATAAAGTTTTTTTTTTCACGAAACTATTGCTTTTTATTAAAAAATAATTTCACTCGCACGAAGGATAATCCATTTATTTTCCGAAACATACGTCTCTGCCTAAAGCATTAATGTTACTCCGCCATGTGTGTAACAATTATTAAATTGACGCACATGACGTCAGGTAAAGAGATCCCTAAAAGGTAAGAAGACCTAAAGACCTAAGACCTTTAAATTCCTTTAAAGACCTTTATATTCTGGCTGCATTAGGGCCCTTTAAAAATGTATCGTTATTTGTTGTATAGACAACCCCAAAAACGTATCCCGCTATTTGATTAATGCCTGGAAAAAGCTGTAATCCGGGGGAAATACCAGCTCGCTTCGCCCAATACGACTGTTATTATTTAATCGGTAACGGATAATGATAATAATAATAATAATAACATCAACAACGAGAATTTAGTAATAAAATTGAATAAACGTAAGACTGTATATATTTAAAGAATGAAAGACTCGCGCTAAACGAGGAGTGCTTATCGATTAACCGTTTTTTGTGTTGATGTTAGTATTTTGCGTTTGCAATCCATTTGTCACACATCCCTTTTAGTCGAAAACATGCAATTTCGAAGACCTTTTGCGCCTCGCAAACCTCGCATCGCGCTAAATATGCCGATCCATTCCGTTGGTCCGTTGGAATTGCGCGAAGTAAAGCCGATCCAGCTTATACTGGAGTCATAAGTACGTGTACAACGCGCGAGTTACTGCGCTTTAGTTTTTTGGTCTGTGTGTATTTTACGCAAAAACCGTTAATGAATTGTTCATTACAAAAAATCCATTAAAAATGTCTTCGCCCGGAAATTTTTTCACATAATTTTATTTCCACAGGATAAACGGACGTGAAAGAATAAAGTATCCCAATTGCACGCTCTTGCTTGCTTGCGCGCAAGGAAATCACTAGAGCAACGATATTTCAATCAATAACATTTAAATAATTATTGATCGGAGTTATTGTTGTAACGGGATAGTAAAAACGCCCGACAATGAATAAAAACGTGGTGCCGGGTGTGCACTTACACGTAAGTGCAGCAAAGTTTTCAAAGTTTCTTTTTTGTCAATGCGAATATTATGCTAGTCGTTGGACGCAGTTAGACCTCAATCAGTTAGAATTACATGGGTATTTTAATTTCTTAATGTTTCATCGTAACTCGCAGATCACGCTACATTCCAATTGTAACAGTACTTCAATGAATAGCCGTTGCCAGCAGGAAATTAATGAATTCATTCAACGCATGACAAACATTTTACAAAATTTTACCACGCGTCGACGCATTATTATACCTGCCAGAATCAGCACGAATTAAACGTGAAAATGACATGCGAAAACCCCTGGCATTACACTATCAATCATGAGTGTTTGGCAAACAGCAAGGTACGCATTATTAACTAGCGCATTATTAAATCACTAACTGATTAATTAAAAATATTTTTCAAAACGTTTTTTTTCGTTTCTCTTCCGTTAATAACAGTACGATGATTCAGGGGAAGTTGTAATGGCTGATGCAACGTTAATTAATAATGTCGAACGATCCAAACCCGACGAGCTCGACAACCTCGATGACGACTCAGTTCGCGATAACAACGACGACGAAGACGACGACGACGACGTTAACGAGATTGATAACTGCGATGAATATGATGTACCCAGTCCAAATTTGTCATCGACCGATAGCGAAGACGAAGTACAAGTTAATGATACCGATAATTGCAATATGCCGTCGTGCGCGTCGTCTGAAACCCGCCCTTATGATACAAACGTACAGCAAAACGTAATTTCAATATTAACATAATTCAGTGCACAATTTGTTCTTTGCAATAATAACGTGATTATTAATAAAGAGGTTTGTGCGGTAACTGTACGACGTTTTGAAACGACATGCAATGTCTTTCTATTTTTATTGAAACTTTTATTGAAAATTTAGCGATACTGTTTTTTGCAAACAACAAATTTATAAGCTTTACGATTTTTAATTTCAATTATATTTTATTGAATTATTTATTGATTAATTTTTCAATTTAAATTATTACCTGCAGTTTCCTCGCGATTCAAATACTGCCGTATTTTACATTAAGACACAAAGCAATGATGGTACCGGTTTGTCAGAGGTCTTAGTTACGGAAGGGAAAAACGAAATGCAACATCCAGAGAAAGAAGACAAAAAGGATGTAATTGAAGTCGAAGAGGAGCATCAGCAGCAGCAACACCGAATAACCAGAAGGAGACATTCGTACGTAAAAAATAATTCAACAGAATGTACGTCGAAATCCAAAAAAAGTAAAATAACGTCCTATCATGAATCGGAATTGAAAATTCCCACCCCGGCGGAAACAACAAACAGCAGACTGCTAATAGCAGCGTTCCAAAAATAATTGATATCAAGAACGTGAAATTACCAATGATAACGAAATATAATACACGAAAATCGAATAATGTAACTATTCCGTTGCGTGCTACTCCGGAGAAGGATTGTGGTGGTGTTGTGGTAAAAAAAAGGACATTAAAAACAGTTGGAGAAAAAAAGATTTTCCCTGCAACAAAATCTCTGTCGAACACATTGTCGGATGAATGTTCACTAAAATTGTAAATGTGTTGCTGCGTAAAAAATCAAAAGTGTTTGGGAGAAAATTATACGAAGCAATGTTAATGAAACTGAAAAAAGATTTACCACAATCTTATACATGGTCGGCATTGAGATCACGTTGCAGACGGCTGGCATTGAGCGCGTTGCACAAGCGGTCCAGATTGATTAAACTTAACTTCGACACTCAGAGTAGACTAATGTTGCACCAAAAATTCACAGTGAAACGTAAGTATAAGAGTGATAGAAACACTAGTCGCACTGATAAAGAATAAGATAACGATGTGGAGGACGACGATGATGTCTACGACGACAATGATGTCGAGGACAACGATGATGTCGATGATGTCGACGATGTCGACGATGTCGACGACGATGTCGACGACGACGACGACGACTACGACGACGACGACGACGACGACGACGACGACGACGACGACGATGATGTCAAAGACGATGTCAACAACGACGTTGCCGACGACGAAAACGAGGATGAGGACATAAACAACGCCGTCAACGAGAACGATGACGACGGCAAAATTGTCGAAAAACAACAAAATGATAATAAAGTCATCAATTTTCAACACTTAATTGAAGATGTCGTCAACAATGCAAACTTGCCGACAATTTTCAAAGAGTTTGAATATAATATTGACAATATTTACTGATTACCGTACTTGATCGCCATGACACCAACAACTTGGTTGTCGTTGTTACAACATGGCTGTATCATGCCGTACCGTACAGTACCGTTCCGTAACGTTTCGTTTCGTATTCCATAATTCTGATTAATTGAATTTTTATTCGTGTTGCTGCTGACTGCGTTATAAACATGTCGTTCACAAAATCTATGTACAGTGGTACGGAATTTCAATTCAATATTTTTGATATATTAATAAAGAATTTTTAAACTACGAAAAGAAATTTTTTTATTAAAAATAATAATAATAAACAAAATAAATAAACCTTGTTATTGTTATCGATTCAATCATTCATTCATATTGTTCTCAATTCAATTATCGATTGTTATGAATTCAATTACAATTTATGTGTTTTTCAAAAATGGATTACAAAAGTTCATTCGCTGATATTAACGCCATTTATGGAAGCCATTTATGTAGTACACCTCCTCCCATTATATCCCTTTATATATATCCCTTTATATCCCTTTATATCAAACTCAATTTCAGACAAAAGAATTTTCATAACGTATGCCTTTCTTAATCGTAACTACGAAAAAGTATCGCGAAGAGCGCCCAAATTTCATGACGTTCTTCATGGCAGCCATTTTATTATTTTAAAACACTTTTAAACTATTATTTAATGACATCTTACAGGTAAAAGGCATCAAAACTAAGCCATGAATAACCACCATGCGTTAATTCTCCCGGTGAAACGAACAAAGTTGCAAAAAAGACGGGAATATAAAGCTCGACGCAAAGCATCAAATGAAGAAGAAAGAAAAAAACTCATGTCTAAGGACGAGTTCCATCAATTGCACGCACTGAATTTAAAGTCTTTGCAGTGTTGGAACTGTAACAAATTTGGACATATGTATACAAATTGTTGTTACAGACGAACAATGAAGTTCTGCTACGGTTGCGGCGAGAAAGGCGTCATAAAGAGCAAATGCTCTAATTGCCGAAATACATGGGCCAACAGCCAACAATGGGGCAAAAATGTATCGCAAAATTTTAATAATGGCGGAAGACATTGGATGATTTCCAAGGAAGAAGCCCTGCAGCGACATAAGGAAATAGATGAGTTTTCTAGAGATTCGTGGGTGAGGTGTACCAAACATCATGCAAATAAGGACACTGAAGTTTGCGGCTGTATTTGGCAGCCGTTACCAGATAACCCATCACGCAGGGGTAACAACGACAAAAAAAAAATAATGAGCACTGTTACGCTGAATATCCACATCACGGACCTCCCACACACTGGCACTATAACGGTGAAAATCTTGTCCCGCCACCCAAACTGAAACGTCGTCCCCCAAAAAAAAGCATGCCAAAAGACCGTAGCAGCAACATAAACGAGACAAGACAATCTCGAAAAACGATCTCGTCCGACATTAACAACGACACGTGGTCTACCGATGATGAAATAGTCTTAAAATACGGAGATCGTTTCAAATAAAGACCATTGTATCATCATGGATCCAGCACGGAAGTAGGGTTTTAGCGGGTATGGGTTTGTTAACTCAAACAGAGTCCCGCACGAGCCAGATCCGAGCATGAGAGTTCGGATCTGTGCGTGCATAACAGCATTTCCCCCTTTCTGAGATATCAGAAAGTGCAAATAAATTCGGTTTTTCTAGGAGCATTTCATTCTGGTGTATAGAAACGATAATGTAAAATAGGTTTTCAGAGAACTTTACACGCTGGCAAATAAAAAAATACATATAGAGTAGGTTTTTGTAGGAGCATTCAATTCTGACGTATCAGAAAGTGCATAAAATCCCGGTTTTCTACTAGCATTTAATAACGACATATAGCCGGAAAATGCATATAAAGTCGGTTTTTGTAGCAGCATTTAATAACGAAATATAACAGAAAATGATTATAAACCCGGTTTTCTGTTAGCATTTAATCCTGAGATATCAGAAAGTGCAAATAAATTCGGTTTTTCTAGGAGCATTTCATTCTGGTATATGGAAACGATAATGTAAAATATGGAAACGATAACATTATTTTAAATGTTAAATCATTGGTTTTAGTTTTCCCATATACATATCTATTACTAATTTCATTGTATTATCAATTTCATTCAAGTACAAAAATATACTTCCATCACGGCAGCAGCAATATTCTTGATTCAAGATCGAGACATTTTCAAGTCTATTGAAAATGCTTGGTTACAGTATAGTTTTTTTTTCAGCGTACATAATAAGATACAAACAAACCAACGAAAGAAAAAAATAACGTATCGTATCGTACCGCTTAAACGTATCATTGCAAGCTTCCTTGCAGTATCAATGATATAAAAAATAAAAGAAAAAAGAGAAATTATTCTATCGTACCGTGCAATAATGGAAGAGTTGACCGGTAGAGCAGGTGGAGGGGAAAGGAGGCGTGCAATAGGCGACAATGGAGAGAGGGAGGGGTTGCACGGCTGCAGACGCAGCTCGGTGCATCGATCTCGCGTCGTCATCATTCCCGATAGTTCGATCGAACGTCTATTGCAAACGATGAACCTAATAACAATTCATTGAAGCATAAAGTGGAATTAGAAATGAAAATGAATCAAGACGATTCATTGCATTACGACATGAATTGCGTATGCATGACCCACACGAAGGACGCGAATCATTCAACAAGCAACAATAACAATAACAGCAACATCAACGATTCCGCAACGATTTCCGAACGATCTACCGTAAGATTTCATTTACAATTTTGTTTATTATAAACTGTTATGTTTTTTATTCATATAAATAATCATCATCGCTTTATACAGGTATCGATGAAAAAAAATAATTCTCACGATGATAATGATGATGTTTTTGCTACCGCTTGTGCCGGGAACGACGAAATTAATGATGAAATGAAAGTGGAACAAGAAGAACACGAGACAAAGAGAAACAAAGAAAATAAAGGTGGGAATCAGTGATGTCAGCAGGATTGGTCAGAGGGAAAATCTGGCGCCCCCACTACTAGTTTTATCCCACGGAGCACGAGCAGTAGCGCGCAGCGGGATATCTCTGGCGTTCCTGTCCCAAGCATTTACCACGCAGAACGCGTGGCAATGGTAAAACAGATTGTCGAGATTATCACGCTTAAACGTGGTAAAGAAGATTGTCACAACAAATTGCCACGCAGTAAATGTGGGAATGCAGATTGCAGATTGACACGGCAGAATAATAAATGAGAAAGGCGGACATTATCGACTTATTATGGATGGAATATTCATAATTAATTAAATAATTACGTATAAAAAATATGTAACTTTTAAATGTTACATAATAATGTATGTTTTTCAGGATTTTAAGATTGCTCTATAATTAATAGAGCTAATAATTTGTAATTTATTGAACAATATACGATAATCGCGTGTATATTTAAATAATAAAATAATGTAATTTATGAATTTATATAATTTATATATAAAAATAAAAGTTTAATTTTATTATAAAACATTGGAATTATTATATAAAACTATATACTATTCAAACAAACTACAGTTTTGAAAAATAGAATTTACATTTATTATAAACTGCGATTTTATTCTAACATAAAATATGATTAAATAAAAGCAATTAAGAATTAAATAAACGATGAATAAATGTTTCGCCGAGACATTTCTATTTTATTATTATAAAGTAAACTGCAATTAATTTTTGTCATTAAATAATAATTAAAATAATATATTGTAATATATTATATAATTAATAATTTCTTTTAAGAAATAATTAAAAGAATGTTTCTCTATGCGTAAATTTGTTTGTGTAATAGACAAATAAATATAATATAATAGATAAATGAATAATATAAGTATTTATGTACCATCTTGAGATTGTACAGTATTTTCCTTTCACGACAACTTTGCCGTTTCCCTAAGCGCGAATAATGAGTGCGTACTGTATTTAAACATTCGCTGAAAGATTTGTCGATGGCGCAATGGTCAATGCAACGGCACGGTAATCGCAAGAACGCCGTTTTGATTCCTTTAGAATACTTTTACCTTTTTTTTTTTTTTCATTAACGCTTATTTTCATGCGTTATTTAAAAACAATATTCCACTCAACAATTCAATTAAAAAAGTTAATGCAATTTTTACATTTTATATTATAAATTATATACTCAATTAATTATTTAAATTAATGCTAATTAATTGAACGAACATTTTTTGTATCAATTATTTAAACCCGAAAAAACAATTTGTTACAAAATAATTGATTTCATTGTAAAAAATGAAGCTTTTGCATTCCCTAAATAGATTTAATTTGAATACATAAACATTCCACGAATGACAAAGACGGGGATTCATCCGTCTTTGTTTACTGAAATGGAACAAAATGAGATTATACAGTATTTTCCTTTCACGACAACTTTGCCGTTTCCCTAAGCGCGAATAATGAGTGCGTACTGTATTTAAACACTCGCTGAAAGATTTGTCAATGGCGCAATGGTCAATGCAACGGCACGGTAATCGCAAGAACGCCGTTTTGATTCCTTTAGAATACTTTTACCTTTTTTTTTTTTTTTTCATTAACGCATATTTTTATTAATTTTGAGAAACAATGTTTCACATAAAAAAATCGTTCAAAAAAGCAATGCAATTAATTTTTTTTTAAAGTAAATCAATGGCTTAATAAATTTAAGCTAAGTATATTATATAATGTATGTTTTTCAAATACTCGACGTTTATTATTGTTAAAAAATGTAAAAAAAAATTAATTACATTAAATGTTTATTAAAACTTTCATTACAATAATTTATAACGATTATTTCTTATGTCATTAATAGTAAACTTTAAACTTTAAAAAAATATTAGAATGATGATAGAATAATATCATAAATTAGATTTATTAATCAAGTAAATCTTTATGTATACTTTTAATACATTAGTTTTAATATTGCGAAGAAAGGAAATGAGAGTGTTTCGCTCGGCTTTGTTTGGAAGAGTAGAGTTAAGCAAAGATTTAGCTATACTCTAATTGACGGCAAAATACTCTGAAATCCCAAGTGTTCAAAATAAGTGCATGCGCCATTTCAATAAAGCTGCAAATTTACATTTCTTTTGACATTAATGATAACATGTAAATGACATAAATTAATGTATATATTTCAGGTTTCCAGGACAATTGTTAATAACATATTATATAATACAATATATAATTTGTTTTAAATACATAACAATACGCTGAAAGAAAGAGACCGATTTTCGCTCGGCTTTGTTTACAAGAGTCGAGTCAAGCAAACATGTTGCGATATTTTAATTCAAGGCAAAATACTCCGTCTTATCCAAAACATTCAACATATGAGCATGTAGCATTCAATTAAAGCTGTAACATTACGTTAATGTTAACGTGAATGATAACATTTAAATGATATTAATAAATGCATCTATTTCAGGTTTTTCGTGCATTATTGTTAATGATACTGAAATTAATTTATTAATTAAAGCTCGATTTCAAGTATATTGCAATAATAATTATACTTGATTTTTATAAAATTATGACAAGTAATCTTTAACTGTTTAATCGCTATAATTATATGATTTAATATAATTTTTAATATATTCGTAATAATAAAGTAATATTTACTAATTGCAGTTAATCATAAAAATTATATACTTTATTTAAAGTTAATAATATTGTATTTACATTACGTTAATTTTTTATTAA
Source organism: Psilanteris sp. ZL-2020 (assembly GCA_022817085.1). NCBI lineage: Eukaryota > Metazoa > Arthropoda > Insecta > Hymenoptera > Scelionidae > Psilanteris > Psilanteris sp. ZL-2020. The sequence continues at coordinate 626 of JABFQC010006475.1, read as the reverse complement.
TAATTTAAAAATTACGGTAAATAAAATTATTATCATAATGAAACAGAATCGAACATATTTTATATAGCTGTATACATGTAAAGAATATTATATTTTTATACATGAATGAAAAAATCAAGTAAATGATCTGCATGTATTGTTCAATATTAATGTTATGTGCAATATAAAATAATATGCATATAAATTTAAAACAAGCATACATATTTTCTAAGTTTTAGAATACCTCAACAGTTGAATGCAAGTGTTTTGTTTTTATAAGTTTATATACAAACTCTTGCTTTCATTTAAATAAGCATATTCCGTTTCCTGTGATCGGTTACAAAGATTTCGGCATTTGTGAATTGTTTCTTTTATTTATTACAGGTAAGTTCACATTTCTTAAACTTTTAACATTTATTAACTGCTAAGATTATTACAAATTATGTGCGTATATATAAAGAATATTTTAACCCTACATTACGTCTTTATTTGTATACATAGTTTTGTAATTAATTCTAAATTTATATATATATATATATATATATTCCATAACTGCATGTACAGTTGTTTTTAATTGTAGCAATAAATGAATATTGTAATGTTTTTAAAGTAGTTACATACACATCATTTCAGGCTAAAGTATAATC
>JABFQC010006474.1:0-10746 GCA_022817085.1 Psilanteris sp. ZL-2020 | reverse complement strand
GCTTTAATTAATGGAAATAATAAAATTTAATTGATACAAGTGAAATAATTTAATTGTTCTGTGTTATAAAATGCATTAATATAATCAAAATAGAAAGAAAATAGTTTTAATTTACTAAATGGACCATATTATTCAAACATTAGATTAATAACACATCTTAATAAATTAATTACGTTCAAATTTTGTTATAATAAAGAAAAATTGATCATAAAAGTTAAATAAAGTGGACAGTATTTTATTAATCTTCATATATATATATATGGAATACTATTTGAATTTGTTTTATTTTATATTTTATAAACTAAAGCTATAATATTCAATTATGTAAGTTTTAACTGAAATTTAACATAATTGGCTAATTATCGCGTCATGCGCAGTATATTATTACAAAGTATTTATACTTAATATATAGTATTAATAACCTAATTAAATATTAATTATATTATAAATATGAATTATATTTCAGTATTTAAAAAGTGATTTTATAGTAATAAAAAATAAGTAAATTTGTTTTAAAGTTAAAGTTAACCATTCAAAAATTTAAATCCATAATACAGATTTTTATTATTTTTAATATAAAATTAAATATTAAATTGTATTATAGGTAGTACATAAAATAATTATATAATAATTAATATACAGATTATTCATAAAGTAGACAATAAATTGAATCTTACTCGTATACTATAACAATATACGCATATAGATATTGGTAATATATATAATGAACTTGACTTGATTATACTAATTAAAATACAAAGCATTTTATCTTGTTATTTGGTGCAAAATTGATACACGTGTTATATGTATTTTATAACTATACAAGTTTTTCTTAAAATTAATATAATGTTACTTAATTATACTATAGTCTAAAACAAAAATATAATGTAAGCGTTATAATGAGCTATGCTAATTCTTAATATGGGATATGTATATTCGTCTTATACAATGGTATATTAAACGAAGACAAGATAAAACTTATTGTTGCAACGCGTAATTACATAAATTTGTAATACATTAGCAAAAACGTTCAAGTCAATACAATACATAGCCGTTTCAACGTCAATTTGTCACTACTAACAAAATACTTATATACTTTGAATGCACAATTGAGTTTATTTAACTTTATTATGCATACACAATAACTGAATGAAACATCAATTATATATCCTGGTTGTATGTATAAACTATAAACTTGGTCTTAAACTGCACCATACTGGTTATAATATTTTCTTTCGTCTTTAATAATTTGCAGTCAACATCGTTATAACTTTTTTGTCAGAAGTACAAAAACAAGTAAATTCATGTCCTTATAGTTACAACGTGCAATGCTGCGTTCCATGTTCAATAGACCTTGGACTTTTGTTGAAAAAAAAAAAAAAAAAAACATTACAATCATAATCGCGTAAAGAACGTCCGCTTTCGTGGAAGAGCGTATTCTTGGTTATTCTATTAACACAAAGCGCAGTGTCCGATGTACAGTTAGAGCGAATAGCGACTTAAACAGCCACGACGATAATTGCATTAAAAGTTTGTTAACCCATTCACGCGACCAGGCAACCTTCGATAATTAAAATTCTGGCTCGTTCGGAACGCATCCAATTCCTCACGCGAATTCGCGAATCCGAATATTGCGATAACGATACGTAAAAAAGCCACAAAGCTGTCGACAATTTTGAAAATCATTTGAACCAAACGCGCGTGCAATCAATCGCTCTCGAGAAGAATCGTTCGAAGACGTTAGCGAGTCGTCCTCCGTGTTTTTTGCTCGAAAAAAAACGCGTTCAAAAGTCGTATTATTAATGCAATTTTGCTGCGTTACGTAACGTCGGCAGATGCAATTGTGTTAAAAAAAAGCATTCTTATTTCCCGAACGCATCAACTGTTAAACTTTGCCTATCACTTGAACGGGTTTAACGAACGCGGGCACGGGACGCTGCGGCGAATGCAAAATGCCCAAAGTTTGGCTCGAAAATCGGCTCGTCCGTTTGGATCGATCGTCGGACCGCGGGCATAATTTCGCGCGATCATTTTATAACGCCGCGCATTCGTTATTGGTGAAAAACGCTTCCTAACGTTCTCCGGGATGCTTCGGGTTGTCTCAAGCGTGAAAAAACTAATGCGGCTATTTGCGAGGCGCGCGTGCATGTGTGGTTGTTTCGCAGACGCGAGTCACGTATGTACACATCCGCTCCAAATCGCATTACTAAACAAGCGCGCTACTAGCACAGAGAACTCGAGCCGAAAGAAGGAGAAAGAAAACGACAGACCGAGCGGGCTCGGCGCGGGAGGGACGGGGACGGGGATAGACACGTCGCGATAATAACAAAAGCGTTCGGTCAAACGCCAAACCATAACTGAAAACTGACGAAACGGCACGGAGTGTCGTTTTCCGCGGGTCGAGGAACAACATCGGCAGCGCTCTTGCGCTTCCGGAACGGCCCCCGAAACGGAGCCAACGACGGAGCGGTTGCAAAAAGTTTGCGAGCGAAAAGGAGTTTGGGTAAAGCAGATTGCGAAAAGGAGCAAGTTCGCGCGAAACGCCAGGACGGTGTCGATTTGACGTTTGGAGCGGAGTCCGCGCGCCGCAATTAAGGCTCGATTAAGCCGCGCGGAAATCAATATGCGTGGCCCGAAGACGCCGCGCTTAAAGGCGCGCTATTTGGGCTCGGACCTACCTTCTGACGGGCTGGGGAAAACGGCTCTAGACGTCGCAACACTCCATGAAAAGACACTCACTGCACTCGGTAACACACGGTGTGGATCGCCCGACGATTTTTCATACCGGACCGCCGACCGGTCCTTACTTTTTATTTGCCTCGCGCTGGCCAATGTCGATTCGCGGGACCAAACGCACAAACGCACAAACGCACGACTCGACGCGACTAAAGACGTGGCTCGAACATGTCGAGGACCGCGGTTTGTCGGGCTAACGCGAACCGGCGCGTTAAAAGCGTCGTGGCTTCTGACTGTTGTCGGGCGTGCCAGGTGGCAAACAAGTGGGATCGGAGGAAGGGGGCGACGCTCACCTGACAAATCAGGCACCAGCGAGCGACATCGACGACGTTGCAACGCTCGGGACCAACTCGACTGCCTCAAATTCGTCATCTCCCAACATCTTCCTTTCTTCGCGCCGAGATAACGGCGAGTGGAGAAATGCACCTTGCATCACAGATAGACGACTGTAACCGGTCGAGGACCTATTACCCACCGAGCGTCCGGCCCGGTTGGCCTTCGAATCGATCGGGGAAAGGCACCTTTTTCACCATTTTCATTCTTCGCGCATCGCTCGAAATGGGTCACATTCAAGATGGCTCTTTTTGTGATCCATATCTATACGATCTATACCTTTACCGGCTCCAAACCGTTCTCCAATTATTAATTGCAATCTTTAGTACACTCGTCTCTCTGAGTCATGAAGGATTTTATTAACTTCCTCTCCTAAGGGGGTGATGCGCAAAATTTAATATTTACAAGACAATTGCAATTCAAAAGCTTACATTCTTGTATATCCTTTGTGTATACAAATAAAATATTATATTATGTTATATTATATTGCAAATAAAATCTTGATTTGTTTAATTTTCTTCATTTACTTCAAATGTACTTGAATGTTTTATGTGTAGTGTCAATATTTAAATTCAAGTTTATTGACATTGAATCTTATACGAATTTAATAACTGCTTTATAATAAATCAGCGAGATTTTCAGCGTGTTCAAAGCCTCCTTTTGATCCAAAAAATAGCGCATATATATATTTTTTAATTGCTTTATAATAATAATGATATTTGCAGACAAACGTTAGAAATCATTTAAAACAAACATAATTATAAAAGAATGTAGAGTATTGGATGATTGACTTTTTACCTATAAATCTGATCTATAGAAATCGGTCTATAGATCAGAGGGATCCCAAAAATACCATAAATTTGTAATTCTTTTAATGTAAAAATTCAAATCATTAATTAATTTTATTACTATTAATGTTATGATTTATCATTCAGATATTAATGATTACGACTTCTTTTAGTTCTTTTGTATAATTAATGTATATATACATTACTTTTATTTTCATGATATTACATCATAAGTTTTTGAAATTGGAGTATCAATTATGAATTAATAAAATAATACAAATGTTTATTTTAATGAGATAATTTTTTATTTTACAAATTGCAAATAACAATTTTGATACAAACACTACATAAATAAATAAATGTAGCAACGCAACTTATAATAATAAGAATATTTTATAATATAATTAAAATTCACATATATAATAAAATAAAATTAATTTTTTCTTAGTAAATAATATAAAATTTAGACCTGCGTCATTTTATTTTAAAATGATTTATATATTAAATGAAAATAGTATCGTTAATAAAATATTTTTACCAACACCTATAATATACGATTATATAAATATTTCATATAAATCACTGATAAATATGATTATAACAACAATTCAAAATACGAGAGATCTAATTTATACACAAATTTATTTCTTACATAAATACTCGAAACGTTTTAATCATTTTAAACTAACATTTGTAAAATGATTCAGTAAAATAAGCAAATATACAATATTAAAATTAAATACAATATTGTATTTCATATTGATTCAGGGGCCTATTTAATTTATATTATTTATTAAGATAATTGAATAAATTTAATCAACAGGATCAATTTTAATTTAATATAATTATAATATAATTCTATTACAATTATTAAATTATATATGTTTAATATATTTTTAAATTTTATACAATTATTTCTTAATAATTTTACAACTAAAACGCTAACATTTTAATTAATTAAATTAATTATAATATTAGTATATTTTGAAATACTCTATTTAAAAATGGTTTATGTGAATAATTTTATAAATTTACTCAGAAATATATATAAATAAAACTGAAATATAAATATAAAACTTTTTCATAACAATTTTAATCACTTCTCTATGGAAACATTTTATATTCATATTATAACTTACATGTATTGTATATACACATATACATTGAATAAAGAAATTTCTTATAACTCAAGCTCTTCGATATTATTATTTCAAATTATTATTATTAATACACTTAATTTTTATAATAATATTGCATACAATATTTTAGTATTTAAAATTGTCCTGAGATGGTTTTGAAATAGTTTAAATTAAAATCCAGTTAGTATAGGTTGTACCCTCATCGATGGGGTTTAACTTCTAAAATGCAAAAAAATTACATTTGTAATAATTTAAGGACTAGTTAATAAACAATTTTGCATTATTGTTTTATCGAAATGCTTATATACCGACATTCATAGATCACAAAATCTGTAGTTATTGTGTGGCAGATTTATTTTAAGTCTTGTATTTATCACAAAGAACTACGACATAGATCATATGTTAAGAAACAAATTTGAATTGAAAAACTTTGCTTGAGATAATAATATTAACAGTCAATAATTGTATAGGAAGAAACCTATTTTTGCATCAGATGATTTTTAGTTTGTAAATATGATTGCAAGTATAATGTAGTAACAAAAGCTGATCACCCTGAAATAAATTTTAGATATCTATTTTGAAGCAATTTTATATAATTTTAAAACTAATGTGATCATTAAATATATCTTTTATTGATAAGAATCTGACTACAGTGTAGGGTAATGTGTTTATATTGTACAAAAATATAATTTATAACAATTACAAAAACTGTATCAATCTATTCTAGTAACAGAATAAATAATTTAATTGTAAACGTGGCTGTAAACTTTTATAATATAATAAAATAATTTAAATTAAATTTAAATGTAAATAAGTGCATAAGTAGTGTGTAATTTAGCTTAACATGAAAAATAACAGATTAAATTCAACAAATAATGATAATTATAGAAAGTGCCATTTTTCTTGAATATAATTAAGTTGCTTTGTTTCAAAATTATAATAACATCAAGTATTTATACATGAAATATTTAAAAAATCATAAATCAGAGGTTATTTAATCCATTTGATTATATGAAAAAATTTAATTCTAAAATAATACTAATATTAATATTTTATTAATTGTATTTTACAACAAACTTCAATGGTTGGTTCAAAATTACTTGATAGTAATCTAAGAAACTGGTGTTGACGTAACATTTAAATTGTAAGAAAATAACAACTAAAAGTAACCAAGCTGTTACAAAAATAGGCTCCATGGACACTATGTCCGCGTGTATATTTTATTATGAATTTGGAAGTTCACTGAAGAAGAGCCGAAATATCCCATATCTTCATAAGTCTATCTTGACCAATCGTTAATAATCGTCGACGTCCTACGTCAAGGTCCATACCGGCAATATTATGTTTAGCATCGTGAAACGAAGCTAACGATGTCTGACTAAAAATAGTATAATCATATACCATTAGATTGTATAACATAAACAAAGATAAATGTTAATAAGAAATATTAAAAAACAAACCTTTGAATTATACATTTTTACAATATCTAAATATAATTTACATTTCAATAATAATATTAAATTTTATTATTTAATGAAATAATTTACATATATTAAAATATAATTATATTAAATAAATTTTTAAAATAATACTTAGCACTTGTTAAAAGTGTTAAATGAAAATTATTATTATTTATTATATTAATAATATTATAAATTTTATGAACAAATATCTTTAATAATAATATAATTTTGTATAAATCATAACAAATCTGAAATATTATTTAATGTTATTTACTATATATAGTTACCACATATTATTGACATTTAATAACAAACAATAAACACCATTAGACTTGAAGAACTCCCTTAACTTTTTAAGCAGTGAGAATCATTTAATTGTTTGCATTTTCTATATATATGGACAAAATACATACGAATCAAAATACTATACTATTATTGTATTAATTTTAAATATAGAATTAAAATAATATTGCAGAGTTATGTATTTCGAAACTATGTACGTCCCAACCTATGTATATATTCAAAATGTAAATATTGTTTGTAACTATTTTAAAAACACTTACTCTGTAGTTTTTAGTTGAGTGTGACATGGATCACAAACGCGAACTTCAAATTCAAATCCCATCGGTGGAATAGGAATTCTTTGTGATGTACAACGAGCACATAAAGCTCGTCCACAATGACGACAGTGATGTTGTCTAAAACCTAATTGACGTTGATCCATCATGGCTTTTATATTCCAGAAAAATGGTCTTCCACACGCCTCAAAACAAAAATAGTTTTATACGTTAGTTTTATTATTATTTAAAGTTAAAATAAACAAAAACAGTAATCATAATTATTTTAATTACAGATATTATTTTACATTAAAATATAGTTAGAATTTTTCAACACTTGGTAAAAATTCTTCAAAATATAAAATTATACAAATATCTTATTAATTAATTTTATATTTAAATAAAAAATAACTTTATTTTCATTTGTTATAACTTAAATCATTTGTAAATAATACACTTACTTGGCAAGTATTTGATTCAACCCACGTAGCAGTTTCTTTTCGATTAGCTGCCATATCCCAGCAGACTATAACACCATCTTCACCGCCAGATAATAAAATTCTTTTGTTACTTGCATAGCATAGAGCTGTTACTTTATTGCTAAAATGAAAATTGATTTTGAAATGTAAATAATTGTTGCTATTTATTTACATAACTATTTTTAGATTAGTAAATGTTTTAATAAATTTATTGTATATATAAGTAATAATAAAGGTTTTAACATAATTTCATTTTAAGCTATTTGTGATTTTACTTCATAATTAATAATTGATAGATTCATAAATAAAATTAAATATCACCCTTAAAATATTCTTAAAATATGTTCAAGTTATTTCAAACTCAATCAAATGTCTAAACAAATTTAATTTATTTCATAATTTTTATTCTCTTATATATATTTATGCAAGAGTTACACAAATACAAATTACTGTACAAGAAAGTTTAAATTGAGACTATAAATGCTAGGCTTTGCCTTTATCATTCCTACTCATATGAAAAATATAACAACATATGTATTTCCAGATGAGTCTTCATCTGACTAGGTAATATTTATTATGGAATCCAATCAGGATTGTATATCTATTTAAGAGAGCTTATATCTGGACTGGGTGTACATGATTTGAGGAGTACTAAAATTGTATTTTAGGAATTTGTCTTACAAAACCATATTACATATATAAAGTTGTAGTAAGTACCCTTATAATATCAGTATAATGATATATAATAATGTTTTATATTACTGGAATTTGACGCTTTAAAGATTGTTTTAAGTAAATTTAATGATGTCGGATTTATTATAGTTACTAAGATTTTATGTTTTATGACAATTACAGAAGAGTTCAGCGGTTAATGTAGAATAAAAGGATCAAAGTTGTAATATTATTAACTTTAAAATATAATGTTTCAAATTTAGAATGCATAATACATTATATTAAATTTTGAATGTCCAAGTTTATTTAATTATATAATAAAAATTTAAACTTACTGATGTCCCTGAAGTTCATATGCTGTACCTTGTTGACCTCCTATATCCCAAACAATGATATTCTGATCAAAACTTCCTGAAAAGAGTAATTGTTTATTGGAATCCCAAGCTAAGGATCGAATGCTTCCTGTATGTGCTTTTAATGTTGTAAATAATGTGACTCCATTTTCATCACACTTTAGCATTAATATTTTTCCAGAATAATCCCCAACAAATGCATGCTTCGATTGAGCATCATATCTGTTTTAGTTAAGGTATATCATAAATTTAAAAATATAAGAATACAAAACAGTATCAATATTATTAAAAAATATAACATTATCTGAATACAAAACAATTTATAATATAATTAATTATAAAAATGATAAAATAGAACATGTTTTTACATAATATAATGTTAAAAATATATTTAATAAAACTGATTTTAAAAGTACTTTTAATAAAGAATTTTTTTTACATTATAAATATATTATTTGATTATAAATATTTATTTAAATATAATAGTAAAGGATACTGAAGAGCGATAAACCAAGTATCTGTTTGATATGAACCAAGTAATTTATCTGATGTTGTACAATATAAATGGAAAAATTTGTCACGTCCAATACTTAGCACCCAGTCATTATTTATGGCATATACAACTCCAGTTACTCTTCCTTGATGAGGAACATATTCTCGCATAGCAGTCATTCTATTATAATCTTGTTCCAAAATATATTCCTAATTTAAAATGTAATACTACATGTTTAATAGTTTATTTAGTAATTAATAGCATTTTAATATATAAATATATTCTTTTCTTTATATTATATATTTGCTATATTTTTCTTTAACTATCATAAATTTAAATATATTTATTTATTTAGACAATATATATTTTTATATAACTTACATTTATACTTCCATTATCTAACCCGACAAATAACTGTCTAGTTTCAGCACAATAGTACATGGCAGTAGCACCAGCTGCCATATATTGGCAAATACTAGGCCAATACTGACCAGAATCACGTTTTAGCCAAACTCTGACTGTTCTAAAATTATTAATAATAAATTAACTTATACCATTAATACTATTAACAATGAATGAGCTTTTTGTTAGAATTTTATTGAATTGAACATTTTTAACTTAAAGATACTATTTTTGTATATATTGTTTTTAATAAAAATTATATCAACTATGTTTTATGATTATTTAATTCACTCAAATATATCATATGTTATATTTATATGCATATATTAAAACTGACAACTACCACTTTTCACTTCTATTCATTTTGTTTTATAATATTAAAATGTATTCAAGTGATGTATTATATTAATGAATGTTTAAATACTCATATGCTAAATAAATATCTGACATTAATAAAAGTAACTGTAGATTATATATATATAATTTAATTATTAAAACACTAAGCTAAATAATACCCAAGATATATTTAGCCTCAAATCCAATATCTTTATCAAATTATTCTTAAAAAACTTATTTTATATTATTTATAAAAATACAACATTTTTTTATAAAAGCAGTTAAAATGACACTTAAGTTCATTTTAAATACTTTATCTGTGATAAAATAGTATTTAATTTACAAATTAGCAAGTAACGTTGAGAAGTACATCTAAATATGGCTGACACTTTAATTTTCATAAACTAATCAAATTCAATATTAAATGAAAAAAACGACATATTATTAGTAATTGAAAGGTGTTATGTTACCTGTCATCTGAAATACTAATAACACCATCTTCTTGAGGAATGATAACAGCCGCATTAATATCATCGTTACATCCTTCTAGTTTTGACAGAAGGATTGGTTTACGATTAGAGCTAAATATATCTTGATTAACACCCGGGACAGGCTTAATTTCTGCTGCCATATTAAAAATTATGTTCCGAATTTGTTGGCCTTATTGTCATTTGACAATTTGACAGATGAATTATGACACTATATAAAATCAAAATGGAATGCGCATTACTGATCTGTACTAGATTGTATAGCAGTGTAGAGTGTAGACTGACTGAAAGTCTGAAACAGACAGCAGCGTTGATTGCTGTTGGTACGTTGGTAGACTGTAAACACTATATTAAAGTGTTAAGGTGGTTCTTCAATCGATTTTGACAGATATTGCAGATTTCGTTATATTTTTATTAATTTATTTAATACAGTTATTATTCGTGTATACGCACATTTTCTCATTTTTATAGAATTTATTTAATATAACAGAAATCAAAATAACATAA
>JABFQC010006473.1:0-10749 GCA_022817085.1 Psilanteris sp. ZL-2020 | reverse complement strand
ATTTTTGTCTTATTAAGAAACTTAGATTTTATACTACTAAGAACTTACATAAAATATACTGAAAATATTATAATAATATTCTTATAATATTCAATAAATATTATTTATAACGGACATTAGTTAATTCTTAGTATATTCGTATAATATTCAAATAATATTAACAAATATTCAATGTATATTATTTTAATATTATAACTTTATAAAATTAATATTCGTAGAATATTCGAGAAATATTATTCCCTTATAGGGACATATACGATTATCGGTAATCCTAAATAATATTTTATCATAAATTAATCAAAATAATAAATTTATAAAAATACACTTGCACAAATAAAATCTATCATTGAAATTTCAAGATAAAATAACAATCGTTTATTAATAGTTTTTCCAATTATAAATTTTATTGCAAAACATATATTTGAATTACTTAATTAACTTTATCACATTAAATGAATTTAAATATAAAATAAAATTAATTAATAATAAGTATAATTAACGTCCGTATTTTTTATATCAATAATTAATGGTATTAACGACCAATTAATTATTAATAAAATTAATTATATCTGTTACTAAAAATACACGTAATGACATGCAAAATTATATTTTAGTTCTTTTATCTTTTAATTTAGTAAGTATTTGGTAACTAAATAGCTTTGAGCGGGTGATTTGATTGAACTAGTACAAAATCACGAATTTTACTACAAAATTAATTTTTTCTTTTTAATTTATATAAAAACTAATAATCTTAAAACGATATTAAACCAGAAAATAATAAAATTTAAATATTATGCTGCTAATATTTTATGAGAAAATATATAAATTTTATATATAAATTGTAAATACATTTAATATTTATAATAAATATAATGAATATTATTACATAAATTTAATGATTTTAAATATTAAATAAGTTTTAATTGGAATTTATTTTATTATTTTTATTTTATCATATTAAATCATATAAATTCAAAATTCATAATCTGTTAGGGAAATTTGTGTTAATAAATTTAAAATTATGTCAATCATAGTTTTCAATGTAAATATTTATTTTCATTAGTTTATAAAAAATGTTTTGATATATACATATTTTCATATAATAATACATAATTACAAAAGTATAACTTTACGTTCAAAAAGCTATAAATAAATATTAATAAACAAAATTGTGAATGTTAGCGATGGTACATTTTATTTGAAAATTTATATATGTGTACTATAAAAATCATTATTATAATAGTTTACAAGAGGGAGTAAAAGTTTATCTATATAGTGAAAAGATAACGCATTTAAGTAAATATTTAAAATTTCAAAAAGAGTGACACAAATGCTTTAAAATTCATGAAACTTTTAATTGTAAAAATAAAAGCATTAGTCTTTACAGTTCTAATAATAATATGATATAAATAAACATTAAATAATTTATATTAATAGAAGAATTCATTGAAATTTGTTCAAATTTTAATATTAAAATTGCATAAACATTTGAATGTCATCCTTTCTAATCCACATAAAGATACTTTTCATTAAAAATGTATACATCTATATATTTGTATATACTTTTTATAATTTAAATATTCAAAATCAATTTGAATGTTTTAAATTGATTAAACGGTAGTCAAAATATCTATAAATATAAATTCGATCAACATCGACGTTTTGTAAAATAGAGTAAATGATTAAATTCGTCAATTATTGTAAATTTTTCTTTCCAATCAACTAATGTTAAACGCAAATGAAATTTTCGTTTCATTTGCAATAAACTGTTTTAAAATACTTTACATAAAACACATATACCCTTAAAGTATAAAAGAAATATTCATATATAATTTACCGTTAACAATCACAATAAACAAAAATTAAAAATTGCAACGTAAAATATCATTTCTCGGGCTGCGAAAGACGATAAAAACTTAGCAAATAAAATGTAATCAAATTGACTAAAAGAGTACGTTTTAAATTAATAAAAGTTCATTTAAATGAATAAATAAACAGTAAAATAGCGCAAATTTGGACCTGGTTGAACAGTAATCGTAGAGGACCCTTACAAATGTTTCGTGTTATACCTCATAGTATTGAAACAGCTATCACAATTGCAGGAATATTAACCATTAAAATTATAATATTCTGATAACTAATCAGTATAATACGAGTTATTTGGACGAATCAGTTCGTAACCCTAAATCCTTTCACACATAAATTAATATGATCAAATCATAATAGTAGTCCAGAAAATAAACCAGTATCTCTTTAAAACTGAGATTTATAAGTTATCCTTGTCAAATATATATATATATTATATATAAAGAGGTCTATAATACGATTGTCTAAGGACTGATTTTCCAAACTGTAAATAAGTATCTATAGTTATAGTAACTATTATGCTATTATAACTATAATTATACATTCCCTGGCTCAAGGATCAGAAAATTTTGGTTTCTTTTAGGCAATGTGATTGTTTTAACAAAAAACTTAAACATAATTTATAATTTGCATTGCTAAATGCTTATGAAATTATGATATTCAATGATATTTTCTAGCCATTCAGCAATGATGTTACATGAATTCGTATTCCAATTTTATTGCAATATTCACACTGCCCGAAACTGCCTAAAATAGCTTGATTCTCGAACTAGAGTTTATGGGTTGATAAATCTGTTGTTTAGGAATCTTGTCATAGACCCATATGTATATAATAGCAAGTTAACTTTTCTGTAAAGAGAACTTCATCAATCGCCTTATGACCGTAGTTATTTTGAGCTTGGTGACTTTAAAGACGATCAGGAATGACGGGCTCAAGTTGACCTTGCTGAATTTCAATTCAGCAGAATTACAGCAGAAGATACAGCAAAACAGAAGACTGTGGACGCAATGACGTAGAATGATTACACAAACATTGATCTTATGATCACGATAAACGGACAATTCAACTAGCAACAATTTGGACGAAAACCGAACTCATTAGCTTTCATCGTACAACGGAGTACCGTCTCCACTAAGGGACATACTCCGAGGACTAGAGTTCGTGTGCGGCGTGCCTCTTGGTGATTTGTAAGTAGGCGTGCGTGAATTCGACACTCTATTTCGCAATCGGTTCGGGTCATCGTATCCTCGTGATGATGATTTTCGGGAGTCATCGTATCTTGGAGTACTGAAATCAAAATGTAATTAGTAATATTATATTAGTACTATGCCCAGATAGCAAAATTCGAAAAAAGGCAAGCATTATGTTAACATTTTACTTGCATTAATGCTAACATAATGTTGGTATAAACATTGCAGATGTGTCATAGTATTGGTAGCATTAAATACTGGCATAATGCAAGCATTAATGCTCGATTAATGCTTGCCAAATAAAATTATCGGGGATTGAATGCATGACTTGCAGTTTGTTACTCCAAGCTCGGAACCACTCGGCTAAATCGGCTATACGAAAAGTGTAGTTTCAACGATGACAAGCACAGCGGTACATTTTAATTTTATGATTTTATTGTTTTACTTTAGCTTGCATTAATAGACCATTAATGCTAGCTTAATGTTAGTACAATACCATAATGCTAATAATTAATTCTAGCATAATGTTCACAAAACCGCGACAGATGTGTCATAATATTGGTCACAAATAACTAACATTAATTTTGCATTAATGCGAGTATTATGTTATCGTTATATTTGGCCTATAAAATGTTGATGCGCGAGCTAGCATGAATCTAACATTATGCGAGAATCAATGTTCGAACATTTAATGCCAGTATAATGATCGAGCATTAAATGTTATCTAGGTGTTTTACGTACCAGCGCAGCATGCCGAAAGTGGAACTATCTGGTATATAGTGCCGAAATTGTCAAACTTTCGGCACGAGCACAGGCGAAAAAATCCAGAAGGGAATCCCAAGTAGGAAACCAGATGGGATCCCAATTGGGAAACCAGAAAGAAATTTGGCCAGGAATCCAGAAACGAAATAAAAAAAAACACTCAAGTTTCAACAAGAATCGAACTCTGGAAGCTGCTACGTACACACCCAAGTTCATAACCGCACGGCCACGGCTAATATGCGAACAATACATGGGGTCCTATCTGGGTTCCCATTTGGGAAATTCAGCTGAAATTACAAACACTCTGATGGTCATTCTCACACTCATTTATTGTTCACATATTGGCCGTGGTCGTGCGGTTACGGACTTGGGTGTGTACGTGGTAGCTCAAGAGTTCAATTCTTGTTCAAACTTTGGTGTTTTTTTTTCATTTTAATAACAATTTTTATTTCCTTTCTGGATTCCTGGCCTAATTCCTTTCTGGTTTGCCAACTGCGATCCCATCTGGTTTCCTATTTGGGATTCCCTTCTAGATTTTTTCGCCTGGGGACACAGATATCGTTCCACTTTTGTTAACTGCGATAGGAAGGTTTGGAGAAGGTAAATAAAATATGATTCTTATGTTGAAGTAAAATGTAAACTTCTCTGAATGTAGAATAACCTAGAATAATTAATATTAATTTTATATAACAATACCAAACGAAAGCAAAACACACTAACCCCGTGATATAAGACTAGGAACATCTCCTTAATCTAATATATCCTTTTTACTCGAGAAAAATAATCGTTCAAATCGGTTTTTTATTTAAATTAATTTAAAACAAATACTTGCACAGAATACTAACTTTTGTCGTGAACCACTAGCCCATGCTTCAGCAGCTTTTTTCCAGTCCATGGATTCGCTGCTGGTGGGCGTAGAAACTGCTCTTTGGGTAGGAGTTGATCTATGAGAAGCCATAGCAGCTGCTTGTGCAGGGTGTACAAATGGTCCCTGATGGCTGGGCGTTTGTTGTCCGTACCTTGGAGTGGGTTGACCGTGATGAGGAGTATGGTGCGGAGTCTGGTACGGAGTCAGGAATGGTGTCTGACCTGAAGGTGTGTATGGAGTATTAGGATATGTGTGCATGCCTCCATAACTGGCAGCAGTTCCAGGTGTATGTGGAGGATAATGTGGTGTCTGATTGGCCACCTGGGTCAAAGAATGCAGCATATGGTGAGGCATGTTCTGAGCTACTCTTTGAATAGCTTCTTGGTTCATGCCGGATACCATGGTTGGAGTACTAGTGTTATAGGGAGTGCGCGAGGTCATAGCTCCTCGAGGAGTGCTAGGAGTGGCTCGACCTGGAATCGGGTCTCTGAAATGTTCCTTAAACCAACGGAATAGTTCGCTGAGTCGAGGAAACATTTGTCCTCGGAAACGGAATCCTTCTGGAACAACAGTGATGAATTCGTGTCGACAAGTAATCTCAGGAAGATAAGACAACATAAATCTGCCAGGATGGCTTTTAGAGGCAGAGACAATGTACGGAATACTCTTAGGGTTTTCCTTCTTCTGGGCTTTAATGATTTCATCCGCTTTGTCCTTGTAACCCTCTACACTAGGTTTGTAGTACTTGAAATCGATTAATTCTGAAGCATAAGCTGCCATAGGATTCACGTGTCTGGCAATAATTTCATCAAGGTCTTCAAATTCTTCGTTACCGATCCAAAGACTTTGGCCTAAAGAAAATGCATTCTCTTTTCCTTCTTCGCGGACGTCGATGTGCTGATAAATATTATCAGTTACCTTCCAAGTCACTGTCAACCGATCCGCACCTTTACTGCTTGGTCGAACGATGCATTCGCCTTGTTTCATAGCTTGCATCAATTTTTCGGTTTCGGTGTAACTGATGTTATGGAAAGAGGGATGGACGATTACTCGTTTTACATAAGTCTGTCGTTGCTTGATCTTTTTGGCGTCTTCTTCTGCCTTGATGTCCTTTTGTTCTGCTTCATTATCGTAGAATGGATCTTTCTGCGGACGCCATTCATGTTTTTTATCAAGCAAATCACTAGTTTTGCTGGAACACTCGACATTAAATCGATCCACTTCGATCTTGATGATCCTACAATGAATTGTTTGTCCAGCACCAACTCGGTCTGCAGGATTTGTTACATGTTTGTCAGACAAGTTTTTAATGTGAATGTATCCGGATACGCCATTGTCGAGACGAAGTCTGACCCCAGTAGCTTTACCAGGACAAGAACCATCGTCAAAGTGGTTCCACACCTCGGATAATTCAGGTAAATCATTTTTCATACAGAATGGGCACTGCCAGAGACCGGTTTCGTCATTTCTCACTGGATTCGCTTGATCCAGTTGTTCCCCTTGGGCTTTCTTATGGCTAATACCTACTACAGAAGCCATAATCAATTTACCAATATAAAATGTTTCTGGATTCTCTTTCGTAAGAATGTCAAACAGTTTTTCAGGGGTGGGAGATTGATATGGAACTCGCAAATCTTTGTAACGACAGTTTAATTCTGCTCTTATATCGTATAGGGTAACGCATTTGTTACCAAATCCTTGACGCTCCAATTCTTCAGCAAAGGCATCCAAATCTAAATCTTTAAGTCTCTCTGGTGACTCGAGGATCTCTTCCAAAGCGCTTGCAGGATTTGCGTCCTCATCGTCATACTCCAAAGCATCGACAGCCATCTTTCGAGCCCATTCATAAGTTTCAGGATGAACTCTAGAACCATCCAACACTTCTACATAAGCTTCAGTACTGTCACCCAAACTATTAGTATCTATTTTAATGAACCCAGCACAGTTGATAAAAACCTTCGGACCCATGTGACAACTTGTTACCAGTTGTGTCCTGTTTTCTAATCTCTGGTTGGTTTGTTTCAGTAATTTGATCAGTGCTTGAGCTTTGCGCGGTCCCAAACCACACACGAATTGTAACAAGTTACCGGAGTATGGTTGCTGTACTGACTTGTTAACGTCTACACCAACTTCGTTTACCCGATTTACGAATTCCAAATATATATTCTCGAGTAATTCCTCTTTTGGTAATTCATCCTGTAGTGGATGATACTTCAAACACAAAATTTCTTCGTCGTCTGTACATAACTGAGAGAACTCAACTAGAGGATCTTGCATTCGTCTGGCCAAAGATATAGCTTGTCTTAATAATATCGGATAATCCCTGAATTCTGCAGTACCCTTGTTGCTATTTGCATATATAACAGATAGCTCATTTTCGCAAATTTCAACTTCAATATTAGGGTATTTTTCCTCTTCTACCAAGCTTGCAACAATTTCCTTAATGTCCTCAACGATTTTAAGTGCTTCTCTAGATTCTCCGCCTACTACAACCACATGAGGCTTTTTATTTGAAATGAAATGCTTGAGCGCCATAAGATCGGCTTCTTTTGCAGTTCTTTCATCTTCTCGGTAACTATTTTTACGTTTCAACAAGTGTGGTAGTCGAAGATAATCCGTGCACTCTCCGTCTGGTGCAACCAAACAGGTGAACGCTGCTTGACTATAATCAGGAACATACGCAACCCCCATGACTCTCAATCCCTTCTGCGTAGACCACTCTTCATCATCATCTAAATTCAAGTTGTCGCAACTGAACGGAGCAACTTTGATCCAGTTGTAAATTTTGCGACAACAAGCCCGCATCACGCATTCTTTCGCTTCGCAAACCAAATTCGACTTCAGTTCCTTCTTCATATCAGGAATCACCATTTGCTTAATGGCAAATTCAACACTGGCGACACGCAAGTCGTTCCAATCCTGTACATTCTTACTAAACTCATCTCGATAGTATAACTGTTTCATTTCATCTACATAATTTGAACTTGTATTGCCCTCAATGGTGTCACTTAATTCCATCGTAATCAACTTATCGTTCTCCGCGATCAACAGTTTTAAAAACTGATCCCCAACAAGGTCCCTAACCGGTTTGTCCTTTAAGTACTTCATAGCATATATCGCGTGGTTCTCGTCGATCTCTTTTATACCTTTTTTGGTAGGCTTCACCGAAACTTTGGCCCTTTCCATATACATTTCTCTCACGCATTTACGAACCAACGGTTCGCGCGCCAGTTGGGTCGCCACCATAAATTTCGCTGCATCCAATACTTCCTCAGGAGACTTGAATTTAGGACCCACGTATTCAGTGGCGACTGCTAGCGGTTCAGTCAGTTCTTGATCCACTTCATGACGTTGGTAATTGTCGCGTAAATTTTCTGCAAACTGTTCCGGACTCAGACCAAATCGCTTCGCGAGACCATCCAGACCAGCTTTGCTGCACAATGTGTAGCTACCTGAACGCACTGCCTGTTTTACAGTTTCGTCTTTCAATTCCTCGTCTTCATCTATTTCTTCATCTTCCGGAGGTAGGTCTTCCCCATTTTCCTCAGCTTCAAGCAACTGCTGTTTTCTTTTTGCAATCCTAGCCTCGCGACGCGCCTCCCTTTCCTTCACTCTCATAACTTCCTGCATTGCTCGGATATCCTGACTGTAATATAACTTAAAATGATTATAAACGTCGTTCATTTCTTCATTTGTCTGCACATTCTTCAAACGATCAATATCCTCGTCTTTAATAACCCTGACATTGTCGGGCAATGGCGCATCCGGGTCTTTCATTATCTGGTCCGACTGATAATTGCGCATGTTTTCAAACAGCTTTTGCAGGCTCTCTTTACGTTGTTTCAGAGAGCACCATTTTGCATCATACTTGAAGACCTTCCAAAGGTCGTTGATGTTCAGTTCAGGAAAAACGTATTCTTTACGATAAAAGGAGATAAAGGCTACTTCAAAGTGTTGATTTCGCATAAAGTCCAACGCCTTTTTTATCTTACCGATGGTCTGTGGACCCTTGCGAGCGCGTTCCTTGGCTTCTTCGTTCAGATGCGAGTCCTGAATCGATATGGTTGGCTTGCAGAAAGCTTGTTTGTATATCCATTCTGCTTCTTCATCGAGCTCATTTGAGTTTTCGTCAACAGGGGTCACCGGTATGGAACGTAAAATCATGCGTTCCGGGATATCGGTGTTACGGATCTCATTGTCCAGGTCCGTGAAGTGACCCCTCTTAAGCTCGCTTGGTTCATAAACTTCGAAAATGCTTGTTCGTGACTTCTTGTACTTGAGCTGTTTCTTCGGGCGTCTCAGACGTTCGTTCCCATCCTCCTCGTATTCATCTTCATCATCTTCCTCCTCGTCCTCGATGTAATCTTCGTCATACTTCAAAATATCCTCGTAGTCGAAGTCGACGCCAAAGATATCCTGCGCCTCTTGTAAATTAGCATCAGAAAATACTAGCTTTTTCTTCTTTCGTTTCTCAGCAATCGGTCTACCTTGATCGTCAACTATAAAATCATCCGTTTCAGAGTACTCTCCTTCAGATCCCTCCTCATCGAACACATCAGCATCTGGTCGATGGCTACGTTCACTTCTTCGTTCATCCTCCTAAAATATGAATAAATTTTATATTCCCGTATGGGAACGATTTCCTTAACTTCTAATAAATTGTTGAAGAATATGGTAATACATCTTGAATAATCCGGATAATAAAAAAAAAGTTAAAATTTTGACCCTGCTGAAAATATTGATATAGGATTCCTATTTAGGAATCTCATGTAGGATTAAATCATGTATGATCAAATGACATTATGGCATACTAAACCGATATAATATTTGATGTAGGATACTTATGTAGTATTCTTATATAGGATACTGATATAGATACATTGTATTTAAATAAATAAAAAAAAATTACATACAATATAAAAATACTATTTACACAGAGATTCGAACTGAAAGACTTCACAACATCAGTTGAACGTGTTAACTTCATCGTCACAACAACACTTGACATTGGAAGTCAAAACCTCTTATTAAAAATGTGCTATACAAAATAAAAATATTATAACAAATAAATAAGACAAACATAAAAGTGCTGAAAATCGAATTTAGAACTCTGCCAATATCCCTGTTAAAAAATATAAATAAATACTAATAAATCCAATAATCGTATTGAATTATACAGCTTTTGTCCAAAGAAATTATAAGAATACATTAGTTAGCTAGTTTCGTATTGATATAAATAAGATTTTCTATCAGTAATTTTAAAATTGAATCTGGAAATATCATAATTTCTATTTGGAACTATTAGTTTTTATAAGTATTTTTTAACATAGATACATTAAGGCCATAATAACAGTACATAAATTGAGTTAACCAAAACAATATATATATATCTAGTATTAGACATTCTTGAGATTCAAAGCTCACAAGAAATCTTAACACATAGTAATAATATTAAGTGTATATCTTCTTAAGGTGTTTGCAAGAGAAAAAGCAGTTTCTATTATGATTTCTTCTGACCTTTAAACCAGGCCTTTAAATCACATTTCTGAAAATACACATTGATCAAATTCCCTAGGAGGGAATAATATTATTTAATATTCGTAAAATGTTCTACGAATATCATAATGTACGAAGAATATTCCACGGATATTAAATAATAATATTCCCTTATAGGGTTTTACGTTGCTCAATGTCCGCATATTTTAGTGGAATAAAGAAATGTTTTTAAAATTACCAGAGCTCTTACAATTTAATAGAAGTCATTATTAAAATATAAACTTTTTTCTTAAAAGTATTATATAATAAAAATGTAAATTTGCTTAAATAAGTTTTAAAAAAAATGTTATAAAAATTTGGTTTGATCAAATGTATTCTGGTTAAAAGATCACAAGAAATCAGAATAAAAAGAAATTCTTCTGCTGCAAATATCTTAAGAAATTATATACCTAAAATTACTGTCTGTTATGCTTTCATGTGAGCTTTGAACCTGGGTAGTGGGTACACAGCAGCGTTACCAAACGTTGTACTATAGTACAACGCTTTATATGGAAATGCTGTAAGGA
>JABFQC010006472.1:0-10750 GCA_022817085.1 Psilanteris sp. ZL-2020 | reverse complement strand
TGGCACTGTTCGTGGTCGGGGTCCTCCCGCTACTGGGTCCCCTAACTGAGGTGCTGAAAGATGTGTTTTCTGTAGAAAATATGGCGGAGCACATCGGGCGGCCTTCGGCCAACCTCAAAAGGAAATGCCAGGGGGCTGTGCCCCCCAACCCCCCCCCTTAAAACTCTAGCCAAACCCAAAACGCAAGGGTCCTAGGGGACCCCAGCACAGTAGTTTGCGGACGAGACCCCGAAATTAGCTATATTAGCCAAGATATAGATATAGAAATTTATTAGCTATATGTACTTATGAAGATTAATTAATTGGGTAATTAAATAAATTGTTCAAAACAATGAATTTGTATATTTATATCTTACGATTGCGCTTGACTAAAATCAGGATTATCATTGAATACTGAAACAATGAGTACAGTTTCGCGATGAAATTATTACAAAGCAATTCGTAAAACGACACGGAAATTTTATTTAGGATTAAACTATATGTCATGTTTTATGTATTTCAAATGAACATTCAATATTCAGCTTTTGCGACAGAGTAAATCATAATGAATGAATTTTCAGAACAGGAACAATGAATATGGGTTTAAATAATGCGCGAACAATGGCAACAGATAATGCTCTTGTGGCACTCCTACCCCGTCCTTCTAGGTTAACTTTTTGTTGCTGCTTTTTAATTCATTAATCCGCAAGCTAATAAAATATTGTTTGGGTCGGAATTCCGAATGGCACATGGAAAAAATCCGGAATTTGGAATTGGAATTTGGCAGACTTGGGGATGTAATATCCCATAGTAGGCAGATGGGAACGGTTTATAGGTGCCTATATTAGCGCACCTCACATCGCGACGCTCCATCGCCTTTCTATCTGGCAATATTAAACTTTGAACAAGATTTCTTCTGAATAAGTTTCGGATAGCTCGTCCAGGTCAAAGAGAAATAATCCGCGCTCTTTTCTTTATCTCTTTGACTTTTCGTCTGAAACGGCAAAATTGTTTGATCTCGATTCCTCTTCAATGCGGATCCTTTTAACATTTATTCCAAAATCGCTCAAAGCACCAGTCGTTCCTTTTGCAATATTTGCATGCTTCCTCTTACTTCATATTATCATGTCTATGAAGGCATTAGCGGACACTTAAAATACGGCCTCCCTCCGCGCTGTCATATTAGCAGTCACTAGAGCAAACGCCATTTCACCAAATCAAACGAATGCGTGGCGCTTTCGAGGTCGCACACGAGATATACCGCGCAGTTTTGAACCCTAATATTTTGTTTCCCAATCGGGCGAACATATCTTATAACCATCTTAACCCAGTTTTGCCAGGTCTCGTTCCTTCGTGCATTCCTAAATCTTTAACAAATTGGATTGTACTTTGGAAATAAGAAATTAAAAAGATTATCCAATTGATTTCCTTTGAAGGATTCAAAAGACATTGGCAAACAATACGCGTCTCCCGAGTTGAAAATCCCATGAAAACAATTCAACAACTTTCTCTGCGAGCGACTAGCAGCAATAAAAAATTCAGAGCTTCGTTAAAGAATAGTTTTCGTTCGCAATTTCGAGTCATTTTCTTTTCGAGCTGATGGAATCTCATTATAAAGAAATTGATTTTCAAGTCTTGAATTAATTGAATTATATTAATCTACTTAAGAAATTAGTCGAGGGGAAAGGAGATCTAAAATGTTCAGTGTATGTGATTCGCGATGATCGCTTTTTTAAAGTTGTTCGTTTCAGATGATTAAAACAATGACGAATATACGAACGCTTATTCGCAGAATATTGTTCCAGGCACAATTTTGCATTGGTAACTAGGTAAAGTGTGCATTAATAAGCATACGTGTATATTCATTTTGAAACATTTACTTCTATAGCGTCTGTCTCATATGTAGATTTAACAATACACGTTTATACTGTACATGGCATATATACAAACTTGGGCAACCGACGATGTGACATGAAAAATGAAGCTAAGTTCGAAGGAAGCCAAGTGTGAAATGTAGCGTAACAGTAAGAAAGGAAAAGAGAACAGGAAGAATTGAATGCGAAATCTGTAGTCACTGAAGCGAGCAGGCAGGTTAGATAATCCCACTTTGCCTTAATTACCTTATGCTCAGACTTATACGAAAGGTTTCTTTTACACGGTACAATCTTCAAATCATATATGGAATTAATATAATACAAACTTATTAATATATAATAAATTTCAAGTGACTTTTGTAATCTAAAGATACTCGTTCGAAATACTTTATGTATTCATGATATAAATTAGTTCAAGTAAGTCAACCGAAAAATTACCAATAATTTTAAAAGCACATTAATATATATATATATATAAATTTATTTTATCCATTGACATAAATCAATACAAATCGTTATTATAATAAATTAGTTTTGATGTAAGCATGTATGGTATTTTGTATCAACACTATAATTAAATATATATAATTGAGAACAAGAATTATATTGAATTATATATTCATCACTCTGTAAAAAAAAAACAAAATGAACTGCTGAAACAAAAAAAAAAAAAAAACAAAGTTCGAATGCTGAGACGTTTAATATTTTACAATATATTCATAAAGAAAGTTACATAGAAAAATTACGGTTCATCGACTTACTGTATGATAAAAATAAAATAGCTAAATTTTTACTATATATTTTAAGTGTAATTATAGTTTTGAGTGGAATATATATCTGTAATTTTAATTATAATATCATATATACATAATGTTACATAAATATAATATTATTATTCAATTATATTTGGCAAGTTGGTAAAATGTATTATAAATTTTTAAATATTTTGCATAAGCTTTTCATCTATACTTCTATATATAGTTTAAATATCAAATTTCTATAATATCGGAATTATTCATGTTCCATACTACATATGGCGTCGTCAGTGTTGTGTTTCGGTTCAAAGTTTGAAGTTTCACCCAAGTTTTGTAGTTCCGGAAGTAGTGTGATAAAATTGTGCAGAGTTGATATTAAGTTTAAAAGAATGAAATTGACTTGAGAAATTATAGATCTTCAAAATTATAGATTAAAGTATAGCAGTCAGTTCAGATAAAAATCGGAAATTTGACATTTCATCATAATAAATATATAATGAGTTGCATTTAACAAAATAATTGTTTCAATTACCGAATCAATATCATAATTATACTAATTTAATTTTTGCTATGGTTATATAAAATATAATGATTTAAATAATAAATTTTTTACTATAAAGTAAATATACTTATCATCAAAGTTGCATTTTCAATGTTTTCAAAGTTTTAATAGAACAATTTTGGTAATTTCTGTTAAAAATTATTTTGCTTATTTAAATATTTTGTATTAAATGCTTCTCTATATTTACTAAATAAAAGGCTGTTGCGTTGAATAATTGATTCAATTGCAGCAAATGGAATTATTATTGTAATGAAAATGACATTGTACTAATGTATATGACAAAATAATAAATTGATTTTAAGTTTTAAAATGTTTAATATTATGGTTATATAGACATTAACGAAAAAGAAAATCAATAATAACGATATTTTCAAAGTATATATTAGCGTGATTCATGGCGTATCTTGCGACTTTTTGAAATAAATATATAAAAAAATATATACAAACTATTATGAAATATTCTAAAACAGAGTTGAACTGGAAAAATACTATTACATTTGAAAAAATTATTACTTTAGTATTTTAAAGTTGTTATTAAACATGTATGTACTTATATTGTACAGATACATAGGATACGTTAATATTACTAGAGCATCTAATAAAGATTGTTGTTTTATACATACATATTAATAAAATGATAGACGAGATACTGATAAACTATAGTAATTGCACAATCTAGGTTTATATAAATGGTTATATCACAACAATGTATGCAAAGTTAAAAGGATAATAGGATAATATGACAATTATTCAATGTTCAATTTTCTAGCTATTGACAAACTCTATATGTACATACATAATTAAGAATTTAATTAATTTATTGCGTATATTATGCTTTTATGGTGTAACAAGTAAATTTCACAGAAAATTATAATTCTGGTTTAATTGCCAAAGAAGTTGGTATTTAAGAATATATATTGTAATATATAATAAAAATACATTTTTAAGATAATACATTGCTAACAGCTAACAGGGTATAACAATGTAGGAACAAATCGTATTAAAATTCAGTATGTTGATCTGGTCAGGATTGGCTTTTTTGTAATAGCATTAACCAAGATTTACCCTTAATCCTGTGAACCAGAGTCGTTCACTTTAGTTAGCGAATTAATTTTGAAAGAAGACATATATATCTATGTTTATTTCTTATTAGTATTATACTTGATCCAACTAAATTTGGAAGCATAATAAACACGGTATGGCATTGTATATTTACAAATTTAACAAATATAATTTCTAAAATTAACAAGTATCTAAATAATTGGTGTTATAAATTAAAATTAAATACGTTATTTTAAATTAAAAGGATACGCTGCATAAAGAAATATGTTTATAATGTTATTAAGTGTGGAAAATAACTGTACAACAGTTAATTGATTTTTGATTGATTAATTGATTTAAATCGATTTAAAATGGTTTGTAAAATATATATAAAAGGATATTGTGTCCAATATTGAGTAACATGAATAATAATATTATTATATGAAATTGATGTTTTAATTATTTTTAACATAGAAAAAGGAAATTGTTAATGGATAGCAGCTACATTAATAAAAAAATTAATTTACTTTTATTTAAAATTAAAATACAATAATGAAAAATGTTCATATATATATGTGTGTATATGTGCGCGTGTGTGTGTAATTTAAAAGCAGTTAAGTTTTTTAAATTAAGTTTTGTATTTAGAAGATGAAGAAGAAAGTCATGTAACATATTAAATAAATTTGTAATTTTATTTGATTTAGTTTTTTTATTAAGTGACACTTTTTAAAAAGTATTAATCACCACTTTTTGCTGTAGCGAAATTAATTAATTTTTTAATTACAATATATATTGTACATTATATATAATATTAAACTGTATTAGTATTTGAAATATAGTGTTTGTATGTTACACAACACACACGCGTATATATAATATCAGTGATTAGTTTAGATTTTGTAGAATTCCAAGTGGAAATTGCCAGAGTACTCCAAATGGTCCAGTCTGGTCCAGTACTGGCAGCCGAACTACGGCAAACCAGAGCCGAGCCAGCAGATGTTTCACTATGATTGATAGCAGGCACCGTTTATTAAACTAACGTAAGCCAAGACTGGCACAACTGTATAACTGACTTAGGCCTGAAGTAATGTCAAAAATAAAAATTAAATATATTATTAAATAATAAGTTTACATAGCATAAAAGCATTAAACTTAGCGTCAATTTAATTTTTTGCAAAATCAACTAATTGTGTCCAGCGTTGAGATGCTGTACGACAGATATCGATTATGACAATGTAATTGTAATAACAAAATATATACTGTTGATACGTTCGGGTGCATGGTAGGAGCGGCAGATGTGGCATGCAGTCCAGGAGACAAGTGAAGCAACATTTTCTGTGGCCGTAACATTATGGGTGACCGTTCTATTAAAAACATATATTTTATTATTTTATTAATAATATATTAGCAAATTTGGCCCAGCATAGGTAAAAAGTAGTTTCACCTCTGGCACCGGCAGCAAGCCAGTAATGGTACAGATGAAATTCAATTACCGTTAACGATTAATCATTTTGTTAGCCGATATTGGGCCAGAATTTTGCCGGCGATTTACCAGTATCAATTCAGTCTTTTTTAATATCTGGCCTGTAGTTTGGGCTGTATTATCATTTCGATACTGACTCAGTATCGGCTACTCTGGCACCGGTAGTGGTCCAGTAGCGGGTCGTATATAATTATATTATACACAATATATTATAATATAGCTATACCTAAGTAAATGAGCGTAACATTGTATGATTATGAGGGAAATTAAATTCTGTTTGTATATTCTCAAGTTGATTTAAATTGGAATACTTACAGTAGATTAATAGAAGCGTTGATTTAACTCTTGTTTCCTGGTATCATTTCAGAGAATATTTGTGCATTTCTGAGAATTTATTCAGTTAATTTTCAAATTTGCGTTTCATTTTGTGTATATTTCTTTAAATTCGAATCGTTACGAAGCAATACATTCCACCGGATGATATCGCAATTATATCACGCGAAAAGTTACGGAATCGCGTGAGCCACACACCTTTAGCATTTATAGCTATTTTGACTTACAGAATAGCTTCCTGGGCGATACCGTCCAAAAATTGCAATATCCGTAGACATGCTGCGTGTTATGAATAAGCATTCTTTGATCCTAAAAAAGTGTCGCGCATTAATAATAATGTAACGGGGGTTGGTACAAAATTTCATTTCGTGCAACTGAGAGAACCTTCGTGAGCTCCTAATATGGAAATTCGTACAAATTTGTAACTTCTTTGACGGCTTCACAATTGAATGCTTTTTAGTTTCAAAAACGTTCTTATAAGCAGGATTTCATTCTTGCTTCGATGGTAATATTGAATACATTCGATAATAAAGAAAGAGAAATATGAAATTTACGTTTTATCTTTCAAGTTATGTACTGTTTGCTTATATATGTATATATTTAAAATGTAGATGATCCATTATTGTAATGTAACAAATTAAATATTATATTTTAAAATTTAATTAATAAAAAAAGTGCACGACAGCACTCACATAATAAACGGAAAAGGAAATTAATCTAAACTTTTAGATTAAAATCCTAAATCTAAATTAATTTTCATTCTATCATAGAAACATGAAAATAAAAAACGGTCTAAAAACTATAATACAAGATCTCAATATTCATTTACAAGTACTTGTAAATTGACGTTATATAATTATAGTATAATTTGATTAACTCTTTTATTGCTCCGTTTCTATCATTACGTTATTAAATTATAAAGTTCATCGAAATCTTTTTAATTTTGTCCAATAATTTTATTAATTGAAGATATTAAAGTTTCTGTAAATCTATAACATTAAATTATTATTTCACTGCACTGATAGTTATATAGATCAGTAATAGTTGTTACATTTTTATGTAATATAATTTATTATTTATTGTGTATATAATAAATAAAGCTTAGAGGATATTTTAAATTATTTATTTAAGAACTGCAATAAAACTATAATAAACAATATTGCATTTGAAGCATCTCTTGGGTTCGATTGTTTTGGATCTTGTTATAAGATATGAAATTCTCGGAGACTAGGTATACTTTGCACATCGAGGACATTTAAAATGATATAAACGGCCTTATTCTTGCAATCTATGCGTGTCTGCGAATGTCGTTTTGTACAATCTCACGTAACGATCAAGGCAAAACGACTCTCGTGATGGAAGTATAACGTAACACCCTCGTTCTGAATTACGATACAGGAATTCCAAGGATTCTGAAAATAATGTAAAAGTACATTCTTATTCTTATGAAGGGAAAACAAAAAAGCGGCATTGTAACTAGGACATTTATTTAGCATCTTATTTACAAATCTTAGCTTTTAATTAAATTTTAAAAGTTAATATGCTTGGTTTGCTCTCCAATTTAAATTATAAATATTTATTGAAATTGATTTAATCTAAAAAAATCAGTTTAAAGGATAAATGGAATAGAACATAATTGACCGTTGAAGGTTAAACAAAGCATAGTTTATTTAAAACCGTATATTAAAATGCACTTAAACATCTGAACTTTGAAATAACTCATTATATATTTGTAAATACAATTTTGCATGATTTTCCCGTCAACGATATACATTTCGTATCAATGGTAATCATTTGTAATGTATATATTAATTACTATAACGAGGATATTATTTTTCTATAGGAATATATACTATACATGTGTAATTCCTTATTGTGTTGTAATCATTATTTTGTAACACATATTTTATAGTAGGAATAGACTATTAAGATTCAAATAAATTTATATGAAACGGATAAAGAGTATTTTTTTAAAACTTATTTTGTGTTTAATATCATTTATTACAAATTTTGACATTTATTATACACTTCAGCATTTTGTCTGAAGTGTATAATTCTATACTACTGTAAATGTAAACTGAATTTAGGTAATATTAATTTGAACGCACAAATTACTAAAACTTTTAAATCGATGAAAGTTTTTTAAAACGCGACCAATACACACAAATACTTGCTAAATATTTCACATGGTTTAAAAGTACCGACAAACTACAAATATGTTTTTAACTTAACTACGTCACGTATCTGTTCTTGATAATATTTGCCCGCGCGATATACGTTGACGACGTAAACCGTGTGCATTGCGGTAACAGGTGGAACGCCGATATCAGAAGATTTGGCAATTGTCCAATCACATTTCTTGTTTTCTTTATTTTTATTATTTTTCGTCTTTGTTCTATATTTTTTTAATTTTTTCTATGTTCTATGTTATATCGTGCCAAAAGCGATAATGCCACGTTCGCATATAGAATACACTCTCAATGGTTCGTTGTAAATGCTTCGCATTCTTCTTATTGCGGTTATATCATGCCAATTGGAGAATTTATTCGTCAATTTACGTCTCTGTTAATATTGGTATTCGATGGACCACATACGGTCAAATTTTCTACACGTATATGTATGTATCCACACAAATAAAAAATAATAAGACATATGAAACGACATAATGAGTTAATTATTAGATAAGCACATTGGTATACAACAGAATTTGTTTACGTATACTGAGAAAATTTAATACATGATTATAGGTATAATTATATGTCAAACAGATTTATATATATATATGTAATACGAAAATTTATTGATTTGCCTATACGACACTTTATTATACAATTTTTTTATTTGTTATAATTTTATAATACAATTACTATTATATACTTTGTAGAAGCATAAAATAATTTAATGACGTACGTAACATTCAATTTTCAGTAAGTACAAGGATATATAAGATAGTTCTATATATTTAAAAGACACAATATTTATCTTTATATAACAATAATGTTTAACTGAAAGTCATTATACATTCTTGTTAGTTATATTTTGATATTTTAACATTTGTTTATAAATTTATATTGAAAGAATTTAATTTATAATTGAAAATTATACATTTTGGCGTTTAAATTCTTTTTGTTATACGCTTTGAAATTTGGTTATATATAAAATACTATGCTTCCGCAGTCTTATACGAATAGAATATTTTGTATTTAACATCAGAACAACAGTTCACGTATTTTAGTTATTCGGTAATATTATAAAAATGCAATATCTTGTTCTGTAATATGCAAGAAGTTTTTAATATCAATGTCGAACTGCTCTGAAAAATATCTATCAAAGAAAATATTCTTCACGCTTGATAACTGTTCGACAGTCGGTGACTAACGACTCAGCCATATTGAATAAAGTATGTCGATGATTGATTTTATGCCGCAAATAATGGAAAAACTTTATACAGATTTATACAACAGTATTTTACATTATATAATAGCTGGTTTGCAAAGTTCCTGCAGTATTAATATGCTTGTAAAACATTTGTATAGTATAACGTTAAATTATAACTATAAATAACATTTAAATATAATGTAATTATAAAACACACGTGTTTAATTACAATTATCAATTAATTTTGTAACTTATTATAAGACGATAAAAATATTATAATTACAATTTAATTATACTGAGAAAAATTTCCATTAAAAATTACTGTGCTAAAACAATAATTGTGTACGATGAGTGTCAACAAAGAAAAATTACATTTATAGCATAGTAAAACATATAGGGAAATCGATGCAATGTTTACAATATTTAGGAATACTTTGTTTATGTTGATACCCATCGTGCACATTTATTGTTTTGGTACAGTAATTTTTAATGGAAATTTTTCTCAATGTACTTTTAGTACTTTAAAATAAAACGTGAACCATTTTCTCACAGCTATAATTATTCATTTGTTGTGTATATATATATTGTTAGAAATTAATTCTTTTTAACTGCAAGATTGTAAAAGCAAGAGATATAGAAAATGAGTTATGTGTATAAAATATGCACAATTAAATAAGTACAATTAAATAAGTGGATAAGTACAAAATATTAATAAACTATATTAGTAGTAACAACTATATCAAGTCAGCCAATTCGGTGGATAACAATAATTATGATTTTGTGTATATTATTCTGTAGTAAAATTATAGCTATATAGTCCACGTCAAACACTGTAATAACTTGATAATTAACAAATATATTATTGTTAAATTTAGCATTTCGTCATATTATGATCAACTTTGTTACAAAAGATGTTTTTACGATAACAGAATTTTGTTATAAATTATATATTGTAATATAATTTTGATACGAAATCAATAATTTTAAAATAGTTGTTTAAATTAGCTTTTAGAAGTGTAATTGATTGAAATTACACAACCATCTATTGTTTTGCTTAAAATAACATCAAATACATGATATAAACTTTATGCTTTATTTCGAAACTTAACGTATTTTAACAATTAAAAATTTATATATTCTATAAAATAGCAATAATAAATATTTTTAAATATTACAGTCATAATCGACATTTATTGAGATATATTTCATTTTTTGTCTCATTAAAATTATATATTCAGTTTATGTCCAATATAGATGCTTCAATTTTACTTAAATTATATTAAATGTTAACCCACTTTACAATAATGTGACAAATTATGTCAGAAAGTAAAAAAAAATTATATAG
>JABFQC010006471.1:0-10750 GCA_022817085.1 Psilanteris sp. ZL-2020 | reverse complement strand
TGTATTGGATGTGTACGACATGTGGCAGCGTTAGATCTGCTTGAGGTACGGAGAGTAGAAAAATGAAACTTATATACATTAAATTGTCCATACATATAATTATAAAAAAGATAATAAAAATAATAAAGGTAATAATCGTCATATGAAAAAATAGAATGAGAACATTAAAATTTTGTAGATATCACTCATAATAATTATTTTTATTTCTTTTGTAATTTATTTTTTTTATTTTTTTTTTTTTTTGTTTTTTTTTTAGATCTATATCACTGATCATGGAAATGCATTTGAATGTGTTTGATTTATGAAAAGGACTATAAACGTTTGATGATATGAATAATGTATAATAACATATTCCATTGCTCGACTAACTCAACTTGGACGCAAATTAGTTTCAGTTTCATTGAGAACTCATGCTCTTTTGTGAAACTGAAACTGTAACTAAATTTGCTTGGTAACGCACGTACAGCAACTCTTGGCCATGCAGTTCCTGCAATAATGTCAAAGATAAAGAAACGTGAATTGAAGAGACAGAAAGCAGACAGCAAGATGTTAAATTTTCATACTTTATACAATTTAAGCACAAAACAAACATAAATGATACTTTCAGAGTGAGATCTTAGTCTCGGAAGTTGATAAATATTTTTTTTTTATTGTCCATCATTCGTTCAAAAAAATTTAAAAAGTAATTCATATATATATATGAATTAGTTATAACCACTGGATTCAATTTAATTACACTTTTTATCGGTCATATTAAATCAAATACAACTAACCCGACTATTCCAAAATATTCGCTACAATTTCTTCATCTGAATTTAACCTTTTTGTTCGGCACGATTTTTAATTCATCAGCGTAATAGAACACTTTGTAGCCACGCTACCACGCAAACACAGATTCATATACGTTGAATAATTTATCTTAGATTAATTCCAAAAATATTGCGTTATGGTCTTTATTATCTGCATCGCTGCCGTGTTATAATGATTATTATTTGAACCGGCTTATTTGAGATATCTGAATTTAGTTTCCATTTCAGCTTAGCAAAAGAACACGAGCTTTGAATAAAACTAAAACCAGCGCCAACTTTGAGTTAGGTTACCCGAGTA
Source organism: Psilanteris sp. ZL-2020 (assembly GCA_022817085.1). Classification (NCBI taxonomy): domain Eukaryota; kingdom Metazoa; phylum Arthropoda; class Insecta; order Hymenoptera; family Scelionidae; genus Psilanteris; species Psilanteris sp. ZL-2020. Next base: position 9,643 of record JABFQC010006471.1, on the reverse strand, counting down.
ATAGAATATGCTATAGAAAAGTTTTAATAGATTCTGTTGATTAAATCCGTAATGATTTTAAACATCATAAAATTATTAACTCGCCAGAACCATGCAGAATATCCCGCCCAAGCCAACACGCCAGCGTCAAAAACGTGAAACGAATTTAAGTACTGACAGACAAATCGTAGAGCCGAGAACTATAATACAGTTGATTTAGCTATCAATAATAGTTAAATACTAAATTTTATGGTTGATTTCATTAGATAGAGTGATAAGCAACTCTAGATCAGTCAAGGATACTCGTAACTCGCAGAACTGTATGATAACGTTAATTTTTATTTGGTTGGTCATTGTGGGAGCAATTGTTTTGTTTGATTCAACAATCAGGATATTTGAAGGATATTTATAGATAAAAATATAATGATATTACTCGTTTTAAATACTTGTATAGTTAATTCATAAATATTTATTGATTACTGAACAAGTGAGAGAAAATAAAAAACTAATACTGTTACCCGGTGGTGGGATTTGAACTAAGACTCCCAATTTCGGACGCAATGACAACAAGCTATCAATATAAATTGAAGAAGTATTTTTAAATCGCACTGAAAACAAACGATTGATTTCATGAAATGTGTCCTTACAAACGATTCATTAATTAACAAAATATTAATTATTAAATCAAATTTCACGATATTTCAGATATTCCGAGGGAATTACATACGACACAACAAGTCAGTTATGAAACTATAAAACGAAATACGAAATAAGTAATTTGATACGTAATAAAATCATCTGTTTGTTTAAATTCATTTAAAAAATATATATGAACAAAAGACACTTCGCTAATTCAACTATTTTTTACATAATTGTACAAAATATAATAATAATAATGATAATAATAATAATTTCTTTATTCTGTCAGTGAAGTAACAACGCGTTTCCAATCCGTCGACCTCGCGTGGCAACACTCGTATAAATAGCAATCTTTTACCGTCGGAAATCACAAATGAGTCAGAACCAAATTATCCCGTCATTATCACTGCAACGCGACTTTAAGACTCGATCTTACCGGATGAAACCAAGGTCTTGAAATATACGAAAAATAAAGAAACAAACAAAAACCGACCGAATTAAACGTTGCCGGACAGACCGTCTAGCGAAGATTTTGATTTCACTTCCGACAAGACCCGGTGTTAAAACCGCAAAAAGTGACAGTGAGTACTTCGCTCCGATTTGTGAGAGGTCGCTGTTGCCGTTGTTTTCGAATGTCTGTGTGTCGTCAACTGCTCGAAGTTTGCCAAGAGCAAATTCACACACGTGTTCCTCCCGATCGCTCGTAACGATTTTGTATTTTTTCACCGAAAGTATATTTTTTTAAAACCACACCAGCGTGTGCACAGTTATCGGATTTTTTCGTATACGCTTGAATTATGCGACGACATTTGCGCGCGGCTATATTTTACCTGAAAATTCTATTTTGTATACACGATCGTTTTGATTCAAATGCGCGCGCGCGTCCATCGAGAGTGTCACCGAAGGTCGAATTCATAAACTTGGTTGTAAAACCGAAAAATCGGTTGCGTTTCGGGCGGTTCTTGAATTGCGAGCGACGATTGCGAATCGTCGTGGTTTGCGAGTACCAGACTTTAGCGTAGGATCGCGAATCGCAACTCGTGCAATGGCAACTCGATTTTTTGTACGAATACCGATATCCCGGGAGGTGGCGCTCGTGACATTTCGTGTTCCGAAGTTGAAAGCTTCCGCGTTGCCGCATCCTCGAGCTTTAAACTTGACCATTGAACGGTTGGTCGCAGGTTAAGACGAACAAAACTCAGAAGTCAGCCTGGTCACCGCAAATGGCTATATTATATATATATACATTAACGCGATATTATACGAAAAAGAGAGAAGAAAAATATAAAACAAAGATATTACAAACGTAACGTTAACATTGACAAAGAACAGAGTTTAAAATATTCATAATTTTGTACTAGACGAAACAATTTGAAACGACCACTTTGATAATTCATATCACGCGAATATGCTTAGGGTGGTATCAATTTGCTTAACCGGACATATATATATAGAGCATGATTTAGCGAATCTTAGCGTAAAACCATTATTGGGCGTTCGTGTGTGCGAGTGTTTCGGTGTATGCGATTAATCCGTGAGTACAAAATGCGGCCTGACAAGTTATTGCGTTCGAATCCCGACGAGGACCTTTTACTTTAAATGATAATAATAATAATAATGGCCATGCACTCGACGGCGCAATTAACCGTGATTTCACGGACCGTTTTATTTTGACATTATTTGATGATTTGATGATGGCGAAGGAGTCTTGACGAATGATGCAAACTCGTTTTCACGTTTTCAAACTTTGCTATCGGGTGTCTTTGACGATTCGGTTATGCGACGCAAAAAAATTTTGTATTAAAATTACTCAAAACCTGTGGTATACGAAATTGCAAAGTAATTGGCATAATATACATTTGTATCCTTTTGGAATAGCTATATTCATGTTTTATCTTCAAATTTGATTGTAAACTGGTTTATAATCATTTTTGGTATGGAAAATAGTTCAATTCAGAAGAGTAATTTCTGTAGCTAGTTATAACATGACCAGAAATGATATTTTTGTAAAAAAAAAAAAACTTTATCTTTTCGACGATAAAGAAATACATGTCCACTTTTACGTAATTTTCTTAATTTTGCCTAATGTCGGTTTAGGGAAATAATTAGTTTCGACTGATTGAAATCCTTTCCTGGATTTCAGGAAAGAATATTGAAATATTATTTATAATTTTTGTTCCTTTTTTTTAATGTAATTTTAATTTATTCTCGCGAAACTCCGAATATTTGAATTATATGCAACTTCATTTACAATTACAATCAATTATTTTTCGTTTACAAAAGCCTTAATACCGTTAAAGCAACTTTTCTAATACTTTACAGTAGTTTCACTATAAGGTATTATACATATTATTATACATTTTCTGTACTTTACAATATCGTATCAAAAAAATGTACAATATCTTATATAAAAAAGTTGGCTATGTAATATAAAAAAAGCAGCTATAAAATAGTAATTTCCAAAACATTACGTCCGGAAAAAGTTCTAATTATTCTTAATCAAATTTATTTGAAATAAAAAATATTTATAATTTAAATACAAACCTACGAAACGTAAATTTATTTAAATAAAAATAAATAATCGAATTTCCTTAATTACTCGTAATAAACAATTTAATGATTTTAAATAAATATTACTTTATCGGTTAAGAATTTTCTACTTTTTCAAACAAAGAAACAAAATAAACATATGAGATTATATTTTTGTACTTTTATGGAAAAAACATACATATATTTCTTTTCGTAATGAACTAAAATTTAACATACAAATAGATAATTTGCTTAAATTTATATAAATGTTGCAAATTCGAAACAAATAAATATTATTTATATCTCAAATGTATTACAACTTACCTGAAATGTCATATTTTAAACAAACACCTTTATCTGAAATTCATACTTTTTTTCTGATGAGAATTACGATGTCCTTAAAATACCACAACCCTAGTAATTTGATTAATATATTACCATTATATTAATTTGAAAATATTATTTTATTATATGAACAATAAATTCAAAATATATTCAAAATATATGGTTAATATATTAATCAAATTACTAGGGAAGTATGTCAATTAACGATACAACTTTTTTCTCCGTATCCAAAGCTTAAATTACAAATCGCGCAAAACCAGCTCGTGGACTTGATTTCGTCATTCAATCGTCACTTTATTTACGGAATAACCACATTATCATTATATAAATAAATAAAACGCGTTCGTTTATACCTGTCCTTGATTGGCGAATTAATTGTACAACAATAACTTGTCGTCAGAATCTCGTTGGACCTTTATATATATATCATTTAAAATGAAACGACTCTCGAAACACCCTGTAAAATTCATTTATACACGCAAAAGTGGTGACAATCCTTTATCTCGAATCAAATTTACAGTCCTGAATTGCACGCGGGTATTGCGAAAGAGCGTCGATCGCGAACGGGTTAAGGGGCGATTCGACTAAAATATAATCCGTGCGAAACTTCATCCATCAGAGGACGCGCGAAACCTAATTTCGAGCATCCGAAAACAATTCATTTGTAGGCCGGTTTGCGTAATCAAATCAACGAGAAATTAAAATGATTTGGAAATGGAGCCATTGAGTGTTGCCTTTTAAACAAATAATCCCCCATCGGATACGAGAAAAATAAAAAAAAAAAAAAAGAGCCAATGGAATAAAAAAAAAAAAAACAAAAAAAAAAACACAGAACGGAGCAATCAGTGATTTTAAAACCTTCTTCAAATATTGGCTCTTCGCTTTATTTATTGAAAAATGTCTATAAAAGTAATTTAATTACCGGACGAACGATTCTGTGGCGCTGGATGGTATATGTTGTCGTGTAAATGCGTAGATTCTACGTTCAATGTACATACGAAATTGTAATACTTCGTCACGTGACAACACCGCAACAGACTACTTTTGCGAATTTGTATATAGCTGTCGAGTATTTTTTGGAAAAATACAATTTTCTATTTCATCCTGAGAACACAAAAATATAGTCTAGTGCGATGTTGCGGAATATCAATAATAAAAGCCCAAAACGCTTCTTTACTTTCATTTTGACATGTCAAATAAAACGAGTCGATGCAATTGAAATTGAAAACCGCTCTCAATCATATTTCACCGAACCTTGTGTTACAGAGGTCCTTTTGTTTTTTGTTCGTGTGTGTATGTTGAGGATTGAAATCATAGAGAATTTAAAAACAATATATACATATATGTGTGTATATATATAGAACATAGTTCCCACGAATCGGGCTGAACAAAGCGCGGAACACCCCATCCAGAAGATAACGATTAGCTCAGCGTTATCTGCGAATTAAATAGCGACGGCGAACGGACATAAACTACCAACTTAGACGCGGAGCGTTTAGCGGGGTTGCGCGTCCGCCGTAACGTCGATTTTTCTACTTAAAATAATTGCAAGGAAATGGGCCCGGATTTGTGTCCGACTTCAAAACCGGTCTCTGCTGTTTCGTTCCAATCGACTCGTTTTATACTCGCACATACTAAAAGGAAACTGAATTGTGTTTGTATTACTATTCAATTTGAATAATATATTTGAATATTAGACGATTATGAATTATCCACTAAGAATGCAACATTAACAAAATATACTTGTATATATTGTGAGTATATATGTAACAGGCAAATTACGATAATAGAACTAAGAATAATTGTCCGAGCGTACGTTTTGAATTTATAAACGGCACTTAATACGAATTAATTCGAAATATTGTTACCTGAGCATTTTCATAGATCAATTAAATTTAAACGAGAAATAAATATAAAGAAATAAAATATGGGAAAAAAACAATATTGAAATCGAGATTATTGCGAGACGAGCATTCGTCGAAAAAAAAAATTATACAATAATTTTAACTAATAGAAATATAAAAAAACAAAAAAAAAACAAAAAAAAACTATGAGAAAGAATCTAAAGTAACGTAGAAAAGTATAAAAAAAATATATATATATTGCATATATATATACATATAAACTTAAAGTTTCTATCTATCAAAAAGTATAAATCGAATGCAAAAACGAAGTTTAATTAATGGTCCAATTTTTTACGTTCGTCAGCGAACAAATTAACAACATGAATTGTAGTAATTTACAAAATTAACTCCAAACTGTTTTTCGATTACTACGTTGCATAACGCGTTTTCTGTCAGATTCAACTTTATTCTCTAATTGACAATTGTTTTTTTGCGAAATAGCCAAACCAAAAAACAATCCCAGTCGATGATTTCTAATACTAAATACTAATTAACACTACTAATTTAAGCTAGGTTCGAGGTAGACTTATCATTGCTCGAATTATTGTTTGTTAAGAAGCAATGGATATTATGTAACCGTAACAAAGTGCATGGAATCTGGAGACGTGTTTCAAAGGAGGTACGAATTCATTTAAAACCAACAGCAAAGCGACCACCGATCATATTCCAAGTTGATGATTTTCTTGCAAAACAGTTTTGTGCACTTTGTTGGCAATATTTTCAAAATCATGCAATGAACTTCAAAATTTCAATAGAATATGCTATACATATAGTTACAGTAAGTTGTAAATAGCAATTTTATCTATTAACAGTTTCTACCATGAGTTCATTTGTAGCCATTGGACTAATGTTTACTAAAAAAAAAAAAAAAAAAATGCAAAAAAGAAAGAAAATGAAACAGAAAAAATAACAAATTATTTGTCTGGAAGTAATTTCAAAATTTGTTGCGTGCATTTCTTCACTAAACTCCAATCATTTCCTGATTAAAGTGCTTTATATAGAAGAAGAAAATATACTTGTCTGAAGTAATGAATGTTGGTTGTAAAATTATTTAAACAGTTCGTCAGACGTAAAATGATAATTATTATAAACGAAGGGAACCTCGAGATCTGCTTTTGGCGAGTGACGTCTTGTAGGGTGGCGCAGTCATGTTCGCTGTAAATGATAATATCAACAATAAAAGTTTAATATTGAAAGGACAGCATTAGTGAAAATGTAAACAATCTAGGTTTTTACAATTACGATCATATGGAAAAAAAAAGTATGCAAGTTGTGTGCAAATGAAATTCTTACAAAAAAGAACATCGACCAGAAATTAAATATTTAAGTAGCTTTAAATAAAACGTCATTCTGCAATCAGAATAAGGAAAAATCGAATCCCTGATAGAAAAAATGTTTACGTCCAAATTGAATTGTATATTTTTAAACTTTTTGATGCACGTTTAATGTTAAAGAATTTTGATATGTTTAAATGCAGGAAGGAATGATTTTGGAACGAACAAATAATATTGAGCGGTATCATTGTTCAAATTCAAACAACAAATGCAACTTTATTATAACGTTAATGGTTCTGTACAATATATATTAAGATTTGTATAAATTTGTGTGAATTTTTTTAACGAAATTGCTACGTTAAGCGGTGTATTGGTTCAAGATTACGTTTAATGTGTAATTAAAATTATACTTGGTTTAAACAATTGAATACGCAATGTCAAAATTAAAGAGACATTGAAGCAATTTTACAACTATACGATGATGTCGAACGAAACCAAATGCTTGGTTTGTGTGTCAAAGTGTACATTTTCAGTCGATATTTATGCAATTCATGTTTAACGCGTTTCATCAAAATTCATATAAAACTATGGTAGCATTTTTCTAAAAGGGATTGTAAATTATTAGAAGAGAATGTATCTATATTATTTGTGAGACAACGCGACTCACATAGAGAAAATTTATTATAAATAAATTATTATAAAGCAGTTTTACGAATATAGTTGGTTCTGTGTTTTCATTCAATTGATCGTATATTTTTTTTAATTGCAACTACGCTTTTCATATGCCATTATTATGTATACATTTTTATTGTTTCTAAATGTTTATTTATTATTTCGTATTTACATTCCATGCAATCGTTTTATATTTATAACTTAACATCCATCATCCTTTGAAAAGTGAAAAATATGTTCAACGATTATACTTTTATTATTCTAATTTTCAGTTAAGCAAATTTGTTATGAATTTTTCTTGTTCCATAAATTTGCTATAAAGTAATTCTTGCGAGAAAAAAATAAAGCTTCCGCACCGACGCAGAAGTTGGTTTACATTATCATTTATATTTCTACTTGACTTTTTTAAGTTCAAAAATAATACCTTTTGTTTTTAACAACAGTCAGGGGAAAAAGTACAAGACACTATTTTCATGAATAAATATAAGATTTATATTTTATCGTAAAACTTTCCACCCACCTCATTAACATCACTTTTCACTATTTTGTACGACAAAAATGCATAATTAAATATCTTACATCGCAGTGGTACCGAGCAAGTAATAATTAAATAATAGGACACAATGGTTGTTACATACTATACATACAATTCATGTAATGTACACATTTCAAGTAGTTCTTGGTAAACTATAAAGTAAATTGCTACTAGATATAAATATCTAAATTAAGTTTAATTACAAAATGTTTGCACTTGCTTACAATTAAAGTAATTATGACTTGTTGAGATAATTATAATAACACAATTTAAATGCATCGTGTAAAATAAATTTGGAGGTGAAGATGTAGTTCTCGATAACAAAATGCATAAAAAGTATGTACGCCGTTTTAACTATAAATAAAATCAATTCATTTTTGTGTGTATTGCTGTTGAAGACAAACTTGTCTTTAAAAGGAATGTTGCATAATTAAAAAGAAATATTTACACACGGTGAAATCGATTTCCACAAAATACATTTTCAATTGCAGTCTATGAGGATGCATTTTTTATCGGCTTCGGGACATTTTCTGTAAATTGTCCAACTATGTTTCCACGAGGGCTGTAACAGGCCACTACCACACACGTACCATCTTTTTTAGCCATCGCAATGCCCATTTCACTTGTACTTTTCCACACTATCTGTGTAAAGTGACCTATAAATAAACAATACAAAATTATATTTTTATACTCATTTCGACACATTGTTTTCAATAATTAATAATAATTTAAAATATTATTTAATTGCATTTTAATGAAGGCGAATACTTTTAATGTTTTTAGAGTGCATCATTTTAATTAAGGTTTATGTTATTTAAAATTTAAGGAAAGGTAAGTGTATTTCATAATATATTAAAATATAATTACTTACAAGTGTTAAGAACTTTAGGTTCAATTCCAAATTTATGATCTTTCCTTTCCGAATACCATTTTGAAATTACTTCACGTGGAGATACTATTATTTTTGGATCTGAGCAATGTACAGAGTAAATATTTTCTCCAAAAGGAGATGATGTTTGAGGCACCAATTTATTTGTATTAAGTAATGTGTATGCCCAATCCTGTAATAAATTAAGGAATTAATATTAAGAAAATAATCACTTTGTATTATAATTAAAAATTAATGTTTAACAATCTTATATATTTTAAAAGATTTCTATAAAAATATACACACTTGTTTTCAATAATATTTTTAGTTAATATTAAAATAATTATTGTCTGAAAAAAATTCTCATTACTGATACTCACAATTTAAATTACATATAAAAATCACTAATAAATATTTCATACTATTTTAAAACAAGTTTAAAAAATAAAAATATTATGTATAGAATGTTGAAAATTGCACCTCAGTAATTTAATAATTAAAAACTATATTGTAATAAGTTTATGTCTATATAAATCTTGTGTAAATATAAATATATTACACGGTGAAAGAAAAGTATTAAAAATTACTCATCAAAATAACAAACATATGACAGTGATGTTCAATAATATATTCAATAATACATAAAATATCAGAAATTTTCACAAAAATACACGTAATTTTTACTAATTTTATATATATTATTTCAAAATAGAACACTACTGTCACACATTTGATATTTAATGAGTAATTTTTAATACTTTTTTTCTCCGTGTAGATAAGTATAAAGAAACTATATTTTGAATGTCGATTATTAAATTAATTGTAAGTAAGTTATTAATATTATACAATAATATAATAATATAGAATTTATTAATTTCATTTTTTATTAGTTTTAATT
>JABFQC010006470.1:0-10751 GCA_022817085.1 Psilanteris sp. ZL-2020 | reverse complement strand
AAATCTTTAGATGATGTTTCAATGATTTTTTATAAATCTATAATTTCTTATTTCTGTGATCTATTAGGAATACGTTTATGAGGGATCTTCTTTGATCACTCGCGTATCATTAAATTTTCACTCGGGCAGTTGCATGGCCCCGAACGGGGCGAAATGTGGTATGCCTTATTAAGGCTTCCTGAACTGGTCCACTGAAGGACCCTCTCAAAAGAATTTCACAATTTTATCATGCAAGGTTTACCTAATAGGGCCCTGATATGGTTTCCTTAATATGGGTACAAACGGTATGCCTAATCTGGACCAAATCGGTATGCCAGTTGGTTTTCATAATATAAAATCAAGCGGTCATGATCGGGAAAACAGATTCCCTATATGGTATCAAAACTGCCACATCGGGGCCATATTTCTGCCCGATTGAAATTTCTACTAGGGTTAGTATTTCTTTATTTCATTCATTTATATTAACAATTACTGTATATTAATAATACAAATTCATACAGAAATAGTATAGTGATTAAAGATTGTAATTAGAATATTTTAATTATTTATTATTACTTTAATTTCACGAATTTCATTTCATTAAAGCCATTTTAGATGTTAAAAAAATTAATTTTGTAATTCTAAAATTAATCTACTCTTTTAAAGGGCAAAAAAGTTGTAAAATGCTAATAACGTTAACAATGCAAATTACTGTGATCAGACTATGGTTATATTAATGAGAAATTTCCTCGTGCGAGTTTCAAGGAGTTGCAAGTATAATATTATAATGATTCTATGACAGCATTGTTTCGCATGTGTATTTTGAATCTATTTAACCTATCTTCTATTATTGCGTTTACATTAATGTCACGACGTCGAATTAATGTGTATCTATATAGAATAAATTTAGATTACATTTTGTTGAAATTTACCGGATTTGTATAATTAAGTAAACATATAATTTTACATTTTCAGAGTTTATGTAACTAACTAAATAATTAGAGATTACCAATTTAAAAATTAATTGATTCATAACCAAACTTTTTTACAACCACATTTACAACTTTAATTATAAGTTATTATTAATATTTACATATATATGTAAATATAATTACGAAAATGATAAGATTAAATTATGATATATTAAATACATAATAAAATAATGATAATTACATTCATTATAAAAATTTAAATCAAAAAAGAACAAAACACTGTTGAATAAAAATTAAGACAGAAATAAAAATAAATAATATATAATTCATTTTTTTCAGCAGTTTTTATTTCTGATTATATTTGTAATGACAATAAATTGTAATGTAAAAATTTAAAATAATTATTAAATATAAAAAGTTTTAATTAATTTCGTTATTAAAATTATATAACCGAATCAAAAGAATACACGTCTGACAAGAAACAAAATTTGTGAGATGCATAAGATGCGTTGCGGTATCCTGACTAAAACTTGAACACAACACGTGTATCAATGTCGGTTATATCTTCTTTGTACGACATTAATGTCTCGCAACTGAATCCTCAACCGACGTTCTTGCTATTTATTTCATCTTCAATTTAAAAGGTAAAAAAATTTTCTACAACATATTATCATCTATCAAAGAAAATACGATGGGATAAACTTATTGCAAAGTTTCTTTAAAAGTTGAGCATTTTAAAGAATTTTAGATTAGACAAAAAGATTGAAATAACCTCTGTTTTCAAAATATTAACTATATATACTATCAAGATTTAAGAGAAAAAGTAAAGCTTAGAAACTGATTTGTCATGTAAGAAGGAAACGAATTATCTAATGGAAAAATAAATCAGACGCAGTTAAAAGTTTAGATTGGTAAGAATGGTAAATATTAGCAATCTAAAATGCGAAGCATAGGATGGAAAGAAAAAGAAAATATTTTCTTGTTTTTATTGAGTTTACAAAACTTGTGGCTTTTTGATAATATTATACGTTTGCGCAAAACCTTACAAGTTATATTTTAAATCTAAAATAACAATTTCTGTTTAAAAAATTAAGCTGCACTTTTGTAATATCAGATACATTTTTTAAATACTTTAATTAATTCTAAAACGCATCGAACAATTGACAACATTAATTAAATTCGCTGGCAATCAGTTGCTAGTTTATTATTCTTTGTTAATCCGATTATTAATTCTGAAATAATGGACACTACTTTTTGTCGTAAAATAAACATTGAGAAAAATAATGTATATTATATGTTATAATTTATTATTGGTTCATTCCTGTCCTTAATATATTATATTATTCATGTATAAATAGTGGGCACAGTTGGGATTAAGAAACGTTGAGCATAACCGATTTGTATGTCTATCTTTATATTTAAGCCATTTTGGAGAATCGCAAAAAATTTGCAGCATCGACTAGATCATGATGTACTTTGAACGAATCGTATATACAGCAATGGCATAATATTGATTTTTCTTATATATTCACGGGTACGGTGAAATTGACGGTCCTTAGAATATACTCCTTGGCGATTTCGAGTAGCTCTTGTGATAAAGAGTCGCGCCACTTCCAAGATTTATATTACTTACTGAAAAGAAATACTCGATAAACGATGATTTGTGTCTCCGTTTATTGAGTTTGTTGAAGAAAATTGTAAATTTGCATAACCTTTGCAAACCTGTAATATAAATAAAACACAAAGTAATAATATTTGAAGTATAAAGTTAATCAAAAAATAAATAATATTGCATTGAGTATAAACAATGCAAATCATTGCTTATAGTAAGTAAATTTTTGGAGTTTGTATTTTAATTGTAAAATTTAATTCATTGAAATTTATTTCATGACTATTTGCCATTTGATCGGTCTTCTAGTAACATTTATCCATTGCCAATCCTGGGGTTATTGCTATCCAAATACTGTCAGACGACAATCCGTTATGGCTAATGTTCCTATAAGTATTTATATTTTTCAATATACTGTTCTATCATTATCGGCAATGAATTGGAAATAATTATATCTTTAATATTACTTTCATTATATAGTTTAAAATTCATAGTTTCTTTAATGGTAGATTTTAAAACAGTTTATATGTCGGTGAGATTTATTTGAATTATAAGCTTATTAAATTAAAAATACTTTAATATTCCAATTTTTAAATATCAATATTTAATTTTGTTGGTTTATTTAGGTATTTAAAAATCCAAGTTTTTACTCAGTGAACGTTATATGAAACAATTATATTAGTATTTATGTTTAATAAAATATATTATAATTTTTTAAATATAATTAAATATAATATTGTATATATATTTTCCTACGAAATGCGGATTTTCGAAATCCCAAGCTTTACTGAAGAGCTAATGATTATCAAAAAATCGACCCAAACTTAGCCCATCATATGATTTTACGCCCAGCAGAAACAATACAAATGGCTCAATACTGGTCCAATATTGGCACCAGGGTTACGAGTACTATGGCAATGGTAAAACGGCTTGAGTCCAATAGCCTGCCCTAGTTCGAGTAATAACATCGGCCCAGTATTGTTACAAGTATTATACCAGTACTCGTTTTCGAAGTTTCCATTACCTGTTTTTGATTGCCACAGTATTAGTATTGTAATAAACTGTACATACTACAAAGTGCTACTACACGGAAAAAAATGTACAACATACACTAGTAGAAATATGGCTAACGCAGCTATATTTATCCATATACTAGTAAGAATATAGCTAAATCAGCCATACTTCTACTAGTATACGTTCTACATTTTTTTCCGTGTATACTTGTCTGGACTCTGGTACTTTATTAGTTGTCAACTTTAACATATCTATAGTATAGCTTACTTTCGCTGCTACTGTAAGTGTTAACCGTAATTTGGCCAATATTGCCACAAAATTATAGTTGTCATAATCCGATAACCAGTGCTATGCCAAAATTGGACCACTTGTCTAACTCTGGCAAGACCATACCGGACGGTAATACATCCAAATATTGTAAAAATATAATGATATAAATATAACTTTATTTTATAATGTTTTATTATAATTATAATTATAAATTATATAATTTATTTTTTAATTTTACTTTAACTTCAGTTAACTGTGGACATTATTTAATTGTCCCATTAAATGTCCCATTTAAATAATGTTTATTTTACATCGAGATGTAGTTTCAGAAACAGCTCTCGAAGTTACTTTCTGTTTAAATGTAGATTCAAGAATAGGTCCTTAAAACACGATACGGGGCTCCTCGGACCTCGTACGTGAGTTTCGTTAGTTTTTAAAACGGTGGCAAAGCTTCCCCACATCTCGACTAGGAGTGCAGCCTCCGCTCATACTTTAGGGAAAATATTTTTTTGTATTCTCATAACTTCACACCAATAGTCGTCTATATTTGATATTAAATGCTAGATATAATTTATAATTTTGATCATTTACAAATGAACTGCAATACTATAGACAAGTATTGGGAAAATTATATTTTTAAGAAATTATTAACAGTAGTCAACAGTCACTCAAAAGTGCTATGTACTATATGTTCTATTAATTAGTACTTTTTTACTAAATTAACTAAATTTCTACACGAATACAAAATTTAGTGTATATAATATAAACATGTTTAATGCTTAATATCTGCAGATATGTAAAATTCGTATATAAACTGGATCGGTTGAAGTAGGGTAATTGGACTGATGTGTCACATTTTCTAATTAAGAAATTTAAGCAACTTCATCTCAGATGCTTTTAAATTTGCAAGATAACTCTTGATAGACGAGTCTTTGTTATAAAATCACTTAGTTACAATGATTACGTTTTTATACAACACATTTGATTAATAAATATATATTATTCAATTGTATAATTTTGTTTAATTTTTTAATTTGACTTGTTCATTACAAACGTATAAATATTATAATTAAAAGCACCTCGCATTTAATTCCGAAAAAATTTGAATGCAAATGCTAATTATATCCCGAGAAAGAAAACATGTTTCGTAATTCATATGCATGTATTATACTATAAAACTTGCATTTCTTAATTATGACTATTCCGTAGTAAGCTATGTTCTTTTGAAAAATGTTTAAAAATTATTTTATGACAAATCAAATAATGATTATTTTTATAATAACCATTAAACTTGCGTAAGCAAAACGCTTTTTAAATTAAGTCATTTTAATTATTCTAATCATAAAAGTCATTGATGTGAAATCAATATTCATCGCAAGAATTAATTCATATCCGCAAGCACAAAACGCAGACTCATCTCAATTTAAATCTTTTCTGCAAACAAGGCTCATTAATAACAGTCTAGGTGCGATAACCTTTTCCGTTGGTTACTTTCACACTTACTATTTCCCATATTCAAATTCGTATATATTATTTCCCGTTCGTGTTTCTTATTGTTCTCATTTATTCGTTTTACGTGACATACATTTTAAATGTCTGCGCGCCATAATGGCACCCGAATACATCTGTTTTCCACGCACGATAATGTTTTATACTAGTTTTTAAGGACTTCATGAATTTGTAATAGGAAGTGACTCATGTGATTCAGTAGAAATTTTACAGCGTTGAGAAGGCCGGGTATTATTATACTGGTGGACAAAAAAGAACTGTTCTATGCTCCCGGAAAAGTAATGAAAATAAGTTACGAAATGAGATTGAGATAATAAATTTGATTTCTTTAGAAATGTATGATTATTCGTAGTTGTAGTGATAACGTACTGAATAATAATTCTACTACACTTTTGTCAAATTTAATAAAACGCCAAATTTGACGTTGTTCTACATTCAAGAATTAAAATACGAGGCTTTTGCGGCGTCTTTATTGCTTTCTGTTTTCGTGTGAAATTTGGCATTGTTTTTGCACAATCTCAATAATTCACATCATTGTAAGATACCACAGCATTTGATTTGACATTGTATTTATAAAATGCAAAGGGGTACACTCATGGATATTGAATTCATCTTAATTAAAGTAACTTTACTATTTTCAATGCGAAAAAAATTGTTATTATACACGTAGAAAAAAGAGATACATTATAATAAATACCATACTTGTAGCTTTATAAGGATATCATGACTAGTATTATGGAAATTACTACACTGTATAGAAATTTGTCTTATAAAACATAGCTAATTTGTCTAGAAGATATTGTATTGAAGATGTATAAAAATTTTAGAAATATTTGGTTCTAAATCCCTGAAATACCATAATGTATAGTAATTTTTAATATAATATTTTTCTCCGTGTATAGATTGTTATAATTTGAATAAATAGATGGATTTAACTACCAAGATTGCAACTGAACGATCATTTAAATTATAATATTTTTCAATAATGCAGTCTGTGTTGATGACATGTAAGAAACATCTGGATTACCGATGACTTTACAACCAGTAGATATATGAAATGACGAACTTGCAGCTCCTCTTTTCAACTTATTAGATTGGTATTTTAATAATTTATTCATTTTATTTTAAAAATAATTTATTTATTTTTCTCAATGTTAGACTGTTCTTACTGTTCTCTTTGTTAATAAATTCTGGCATTCTTCAAATAATATATAATGACAATTGAACATTTGACAAATATTCTAACATAATAATCACATAAACTACTATAATTTAGGACAAGATCTAATAAATAACTAATACGTCATAAATAAGGAAGGCAACTATTTTTAAATTTGAATTGTACTGCTAACTTTAATTCATGTATTACTGAAAGATTGTGTATTGAGTAAAGTTAAAGTTCTATAAGGATTGAAGCTGAAGAATAGAATATAATAGAATAGAATAAAAAATAGACTAAATATTACGATGTATCTATAAGAAGTTGGTAGCGCGCTAGTTAAGTTAGTTTAGCCCGAGAATAAAATAAGAATAATTAATTGGCAATTACGAACTGTTTGAGAGATTATATTGGGAGTTTGCGCGCTCCTGCAGCTATCGAAATATAAGTAATTAATTGGCAATTAAGCTTTTCGCGAAATATCAAACACAAGCTAATCCGACATCAAGTATATGAAGCGTAAACAGGCTCGAGGTAATTGAGCCTGTTCGCGGGTCTTAATTAGGCAAATCGCTCAATTAATTGTATTCTGGCAGATCGCGACCAGGCATTAATAATGAGTTGAAATGTCGTTTGTCTTTTCGAGCTTTTGACAAATCCAGGGACCCTACGAAATTAGACGCTCGCGAGCTTGACATCAGCTTTTTTCGTTCCCTGATTTCATTGTTCGTGTCAATTAAAGCTTTCTCATTTAGTTACCCGGCGATTACATTGATTGCTCAATTGGATCTATCGGATTCGAGAAAAAGGAGCAATTGGAAACACTGAGAATTGAGTTTCAAATAGAAAAATGGTAAATGAACAAATTAACAGAATATTTAACACAATAAATAATTTCAGGATATGCATTTAGAATCAGAATTGTCATGATTCAATTAAGAAGTTGTACGGAGAAAAATACTATTAAATCAACAGTGTGTTTCGGATAAGGCATATAATATTAAAATAATTTAAGGCCGATATTCTCTTAACATTTTTAACTATTATAGCAGGTTGAAGATATATTTCAATGCAGTTCGCCGTGTTGTACAAATGATAAAAAGTATCATTCAACTAATTATTTGTTAAATGTAGATTTCTATATTTTTGGAATGATAGTTAACAGTTTCAAATTAAGTGTGTGTCAATGTAAATTTTATATTTTTATATATCCTTATTTTGGATCAAGAATAAGATTGGGCTTATTAAAACGCATTTTCCACCGCATGCACGACAATTTTCTACTTATTTCTATTCGTGTTATATATATATATAATATATAAATTTTAAAGATGAATAGACACATGTATGCAAAAAATTATATTTTACTCTCTAAATCTGTATAAATGAAAATTCACTTATTGTAAGTGAATATACACTTATTGAAAAAGTATTTTTAAAAAGTAACAATTTACCTATTCAATAAGTATAATAATAAAATTCGGTTGTTATATTATAAATATGTTTTAGTTTACCCATCCTAGTAATGAACGTCAGCTTCGACTATGCGACCTAAAATCACTCAAATCAATATATTAATAGTAATAATGTTACAGAAATAAAGTTTCTACTTAAGAAATGTGAAATTTTTACTTTTTGTACGTGACTTATTAATCTATAAGTGAAAACAAGTTTACTTACAGAAAAAATGAAATTTTATACAATTATATATATGTTAGTACTAATGTGTAAATGTGTTAATAATGTGTTAATAAATATGTTAGTACTATGTAAGCTGAAAGATGATTATTCCGTGGTAATATTGTTTATACAATTTTTGTATATATAAAACACAAATATATAAAATATAAATATACTAATATTATTTGTTTTCAAAATGATTGAAAAACTTTTAATGTTTACTCTTAGCCACAACAATATTTTCAAATTCTTCTTATATTCATAAATGAATCAACAATCTAATTATTAATTCGATTAAATACTCGCTTGTTTATAATACACACTTATATACAACATTCATTGTTAAGAAAATGTGTTAGCTTTTTATGATTTTCTGAAAAAATCGTTAAAATGTTTTAAAAGAGCTTTTGTTATGTTACATAAATGATATTGTGATATATAAATCAGGTAGGTGTAAATTTTCTTTTTATGTGAATATATTATTATTTTCATAAAGCTAAAATATCTAAAACATGTTACAGTAATAAATGTCTAAAATATTATATGAGCATTTAATAATAATAAAGTGTGAGTAAAATGAATTTAATACTTTACCGTTATGAAATCTTTCAATATACATATAAGAATCTATTAATACTTTTATTCTATGTCAGACAAAATATAAACTTTGCCATATCCACCAATTCTGACTTTAAAGGTATCCGTCGGCCTTAATTATTTCAATTGATGCTTGATATATAATTTATGGAACTATTATAATATATTTCAATAATTAATGTGTACAATATTATAACAACATTAAACTTGCATAAATTTAATTATCTCGTGTCTAATATAAGTTAATACTTTGGTCTATATTATTCTTTATAATATTTGAATTTTATTATTATTGAATTGAAAATTGATTATTATTTTAAAAATAAACGTTTTGTCATAAATCAAACAAAAAAGTGAACTTTTTACATAGTCAACATATATACTGAAGGATAATTGAACCATTCTATGGTTATATCGTTATGATAGTCGCAAAAAGTCAAAGGAAACGGCAGACAATGCGATATATCCTTTTGAATGGATGTAGTTTCGAGGATCGTCCGCGGAAAATTGAATCGATTGACGCGTAACTTTGGTCTACGGTTACATAGTAATTGCTTCGGGTTTGCCGCGGATTCGCGGTCATCGTCGACGGATCACAGGGTCTCTATTGAAATTCGCCTTGCAGATCCATAGAATTGGTGCCGCATACTAGAGTAGACGTCTATTGAACCTCTTTAGTATTCACTTTCATCTATATAATATAATATCCGTGCATCTCTCTCTCATCTAGTATAAAACTATATATATATTGTAAAATTACAACAAACCATTATACCATATATGAAAACATATCGAGATATGTTGCTATCATATATTCTATGTGAGCCTCGATATTTATTGCTTTAGTTCATTCCAAATGAACGTTAATAAAATACATTACTGTAAACATTAAAAATAAACAAATTATTACATTCAAAGTACGAAAAACTAATTCGCTATGCATGATAATTACTTTAGAATTATTAATATCGATTTATTATTATGTTTGATATTTTAATTATAATATATTTAAAAAGAATATTAACGTCAATTAAATAATTTAATTATATATGTTCGGTATATTACATCAGGTATTTATCATTTGGGTAGGTAAAACTGATCCAAAGCTTAGTAAGCCGATAAAATAAGTATAATTGCATTTTCATGGATTTCACCTGTGTTCATTTTAATGAAAAATTTTTCTGCTCGACTCGTTATTAAAGTTTGAAAAATAAAACAGCAAATCCGGTTGTGCACAAAGCAAGTAAGCTTTGGTCAAGGATTTTGTATGTTCTTTGGTCCGACTTTAAAGAACGTTTTAAATCACATCACATTTGAAAAACGATCAAACATGCAAGACCTAATGTGACTGGTTGTACGCGAATAAATACCTATTCCTAGGTATCGTTTGTTTCCGAAAGAAATTTTTCAGCTTTTCATGCTGCGTGAATACATTCAACTTTGAATGAATTTACCACGTGTTTACGTATTATGTTTGCTGTGGAATAATGGACTCAGGTTTTCTCAGTATTCCGAGCGAATGATTAGGTTGCATTTATCAGTAGTATTATTATAAATTATTAAACGCATAGTGAATTCGAAATTTCGTTTGACTTGCGTTGAATCGGTGAAAATTTTTGAATACGTTGAAAGACGTCAAAGATGCTTTGTAACCCGGACAATTGTGGACAAAACTCGTTATAAAAGCATTTATTGGCTCTCTAATAAGTATTTCATCATTCATATTACACTAAAAGTATAATACAATTTTATTGTCAAAATCTGTTAAAATTATTTAATTTTGAATACAAATATATGATTACAAATTTATTTAATGCGAGTTAATACTATTATGTTACTAAATTTTAAGAAATGTATGATATTTCACATAGTTGTATATAACTTAAAATGAATTAGGCTTAATAAATTTAACGGTTTTAATGAAACATAACTGTTTAAAAAATTGAATTTACGTTTTTAAAAGTGCTGCTCGACAAAAGTCTAGTAGTAATATCACTATCTG
>JABFQC010006469.1:0-10752 GCA_022817085.1 Psilanteris sp. ZL-2020 | reverse complement strand
CATTTCCTTCGAACACTTCATATAGTTTCTATATAAACAGCTCACAGATTAAATAGAGAATCTCGATAGTGCTTTATGAGGTATTAAACACAATTTTTAGTTGGGTAATTAGTTCTAATACAAATTAGAGAAAACATCAATTTTTAAGATTAATCTCAAATTACAATGGATTTACTTAATCAGTTATTTTTGAACATGTGTCAAATCAATACAATTTATATGTTTATACTTAAAAATAAATAGTATAATTTAATATATAAATAGTAACAGTGGGTTATACTTGAAAATACTATAAGAATCACTATAAAACTGTAAAAATTACTATCTTGTTATATTAAAAATCTTATATAGTAATTTTCATAGTATTTCAAGTATCCCTTATAGAAAAAACTCAACAGTTTAACATATCCATCAACTTGATCATAATATTAACTTGAATGTTTGAAATAATGTTCAAGTTCAGACTAATTTCTGTCAGGGATATCCTAGTATTACTATTTAGATAGTATTTTTTTTCAGATTATTTTTCGCGGTATACAGAAATGATATATGTAACATATAAATTAATATTTAACATTACACCCGTAAATTTTATTTTGTTAATAATTTATATACTCTCGAAATGTATGGTAAATTTAATAACTTTCAATACAATATTCCTCATCTCTATATTTTATACCATTTATAACTACATTATTCTATTTGCTTTAATATTATATAAAACTGGATCACATTTAGCAGCCAACTTACAGCAACGGTTAATAAGATTATTAAGCAAGAGCTATGTTTGGATCTCTTTAAATCAATTGTAGATTTAATTCTGGAATGTCTACCAGTAATTTTGTATCTAAACAATTTTAGTAGATCTGGATACTTAATTGTAAATAATTTTAGTAATTATTTTCGTTAATTATTATGTATCAGAAGTTTCCAACGTTTATTTTCACACGAAAACGTAAACAAATCCAAAAAATTACTAAAAACTGAAAAAAAGTTATTTCCAGTGTTGTTTTACATAAATTATACAAAAATAACAATTTTACAGCAAATAAATAAAGTATCCCTAGAAAATATATATCAGAAGTTTCCAACATTTATTTTCACACAAAAAAGTAAATAAACATGAAAAATTACGTATGAAATAAAAATCAATTATTTAAAAAATAATTCAGATTGCAACAGATCAAAATACATTTTCTGGTAATAATTTTAGTCAAATTAATCCAAAATAAAACCCTACTTTCCTATTATAAAATTATATTATTTATATTTGTTTACATTTTCGTGTGAAAATAAACGTTGGAAACTTCTGATACATTAATTATTTTTATTTAGAATTTTTTATTTTTTTAGTAAAAGAAATTCGTAAGGGTGTTAAACTCGTACGAAAATTTGACTCGTAATAATATTTCTATTCAATTAGATGATATATTTGCACGTTTTATTTTGACGCGAGTCTCACGATTAACATATAATCAGTTTTACAGTTCCATCAAGAACTAGTGGACTTGCATGACGTCTACGAATAAGTGAGATATTAGGATTAGGAATTTCAAATTTCGGTGCAATCAACTGTATTGGAATTTTAAAAGGCAGAACGAGAACTTTTTATAAATACAAACATTTTAAGTGAATTCATTATGGTTTTTTTCATTATCAATATCAACGACAAATGTGAATCTATCTATGTATATAACATAGATTTTTATATGATTTACTCTCTAGATAATTATGTCATTTAACACCAGTTATTAAAAAAATTAATATTTCCAAGATTTGAAGATCCAGTTAAAGTATTTTTTACATTATTTCGTTGTTGTTCAGATATATTTCAAGGCCTATTAATCGAATTTGAATTTGATACTTTTATATATCAAATATATTTGCAAGATTTATATACAAGGATAATTATAAGGAACAATAAAATATCGCTTCATATTATTATTATTATTATTATTATTATTATTATTATTATTATTATAAAGACATATAATTTTTGTTTTTATTAACATTTTCGTTATTTAGAAAGCTTATCAATCTTAACTTAGATTTTGTTTCTTTTAATTAAATTAATATAATGTAATAATAATGTGTATATTACAAACGTAGTATATATTGCAATTAATTAAAGAAAATCATAAATTTCTGTGGTATGGAAATAAAAAAATAATAAAATTTAATGAGGAAAATTTGAGAAATAGGTATATGCATTAATGAAATTATATAATCAATACAAATATTTTTATTGTAAAGTAATATATCAAATATAATGAAAATGTATTGCATTATTTTTATAGTTCTGTATAGTATTTTAATAACTTTTATAATAAATATAAAAAATTTAATTTGTGCTTATTTTTTATTAACAATAAATTAAGAATAATAAAAAAATACAGAAATATACAAATAAATAATTTACAAAAAATAATTATGTTAACTAATACGCTTATGTTGTTTAACATTTAATTAGCCTCAACATTATTATTATTATTATTATTATTATCATCAGTAAATCAATACAGTATTGCAATTGAAGTAACATATGTAAGAGTCTAAACTTGAAATTTCGTTGTAATAAAACTGATATGAAATTTTAAGAAATCAATGTACAATTTTTTGAAATTTTACGATAACCTTGACGATTTAATATAGTATTCTTCTTAACCAATCATATTGCTACATTCATTTGTAATGAATGTAATTTACATTATTGATTTATTGTAATCAGTTTTTAATAGTATCTAGTTTTGATTAAAAAATGTTGTTTTATATGTATATTATCTCTTATATGTAAGTTTCTCATATTATCATCATATTATCAAATCCTCAATTAAAATTATAGATGTATTGATTATTGTTTCAAAATGAATATCATGCATTATATTTATTTATATATATATTTATATTAAATTATTATATTAAATTATTTTAAAGTATAAAAATAAATATATAAATAACGCATTAATATAACACAAAGAAACACAGGATAGGTTACTGTTCAATAACATCAATAAAAACGTAAATAAGAAGTTAATGGAAAGATTTCTTTTTATTCTGTTGTCTAATATATTAATAATTAATATATAAATAATATATAAAAGTAGTTGAGTTTTAACAAATGTATTCTTAGTGATCTATTAATATTGTAATATATTTATACTTTTTAACTAGGTGCTCTTATTTATATATTCAAAAATACTTGATTGCAAGAAGAAAAACTTTCTTGACAGAAGAAAGAAACTATCTCAATATTTCGTCAAGAATTATCTTTCTTCTTGTCAGAATGAAAAAGTTTGCTGTAAACCTTTCTTGAGTCAAGAAAGTTTAGACATTGATATAAGTCGGTATTGTAATCTAATCTATCTTGAGCCAAGAAATTGCAGTGTTGATGGAATCGGGTGATTATGAAGCAAAAAACAAACAATGGTATAAATTATTTTATATATAAATTTCTTGTCTTTTACTTTTGTCCCGGCGTTGTCCAATCGTATTCCAATATTTTATAAATGTAGTTTAATTCTGTAATTGTTATAAAACAATTATT
Source organism: Psilanteris sp. ZL-2020 (assembly GCA_022817085.1). NCBI lineage: Eukaryota > Metazoa > Arthropoda > Insecta > Hymenoptera > Scelionidae > Psilanteris > Psilanteris sp. ZL-2020. The sequence continues at coordinate 7,208 of JABFQC010006469.1, read as the reverse complement.
ATAAAAATATTATTATTAAAGTGCGAATTATTGAATTATAATATATATGTTATTTTATATTATTTTTATTTGTATACAAATTTTACTCTTAGAAAATAGATTCCTTATAATTTGTATAGTGTTCAACATTCAATAACCGTATAAATCTTTTCGTCTTTTACTAAAGATTACTTGAATTCACTTGTGCAAGGTCACGGCATCTGAAATTTCATGTTAACACCGCCCACTTTGTGAAACTCCTTGCTTTTTCCGGGAAAGTCCGCGGCTAGGTAGGGTGTGAGCGATATTGAGTTAGATTCGCCGAGCCAGCGATGGGTCTGCAGAAGAGAAAATAAGCCACTTAATGGGATGTAGTATACTTAGAGTGCATAAAAATTCGAAAAAACTACTAATATTATTTGGATTTACGAGTGTACTGTTCATTTATTGTGTATTGATAATCTATCTATAAAAGACGATAAACATATCATGATATACTGATATACAGTTTCTATTAACTGTAACCTATAATAATTTCAATATCATTTTTTTCTATAAGAGTCTATAATTAATATACGCAATACCAATCTCTGATTGCAGTAAATCTAAATATTTAGATTAAGATTACAAAGTAATAACGTGTTTACTTTTAATAACGAACGGAGAACTTAATATAACAAACAACTATAATATAATATAATATATTATAGTGTATATATAATATAATATATAGAATATCATAGTTTTTGTATAAATAAAAATACAGCATAAAACATGTAAACAAACAAACAAGAATGACACGACGAGAAGTTCATTTTTGTTTTGTTTACTTTTTATATTTACATTTTCTACTTACACTGCACGAAATGATGTATGAAATATTACAACGTATACGATGAATACTATGACGGCAGTGTTATACTGTGGTAAAAGTTTCAATAAGCACAATTTAAGTTTTAAAAAGTACAACGTGAGTTGCATTTATTGAAACATTTTTAACACATATTACAAGGTTTTATGCTATTATCACTGCATAACTCTGCCATCATAGTATTCATCGTATACGTTGTACTATTTCATACATAATTTCTTTCGGTGTACCTTTATTAAACCGTATCAAAACCGTTACTTATTTAAATATGAAATATCTACTCATTTATGATTGATCTCGATCTTTTTATCCAGTTCTTCTTCAGGTAGTTAACCTGTGATACTCGCTCATACATTAAGTACGAGTTTAGTAGTTCTCCGAGATTATTTATAGGTACTTTTAAGCATGATCACCTTCTGCAAAAAGCAATCCACTTTGTCAAACGAATATCAAGGTGTGCTCCCCAAACTATCTCGCTTTTTCATTTTCTCAGCGGCAATTTCGCAGGCATTATTACTAGGCTGTGTGTATTTTAAGGCTGAAACATAAGAGATTCGATTATGTGCTTCATTAACATTTATCTGCAGAATCGCAGTAGATAATTGTCGGGCGTAGTCAGGCATGTTGATCGCGCGAACGCTCCCTTCTACTTTGATAAAATAAGAAATGGATAAAGTTTTAATGGAAATTATCGCAACGTTAATGGGAATGAGAAAATGCAGTCGAAGCAGTGATAGAGTTATATTCCAGGAATAAGTTCTATTCGAACTCGTGCCTCTCCTTTTTTGATCCTCTTCTTTTTTTCATCGCTCGCGTCTCGCTAAAGCTCCACCTGATCTACTTGCCCGACTGAATCGATGTTTTCTACTGACTCGACGTTACAACCAAGAACGCATGCTAACAAGCACGGATTCTACGGAGGCAAGTGTTATACATTTATCCTCGACGATTATCACGTTTTGTTCGGTCAAACAAGAACGCTTCATATCGATGTTGATATGGTTATTTACGTTGCAAGCGGAAATAAAGCCACTGAACTCGGTTTTTTAAATTCATTAATGTGCGCGATAAATAAGTTTACCGGAAGCTAATTAAAAGCGTATTAATTATAATAATAAAATGAGCGGAGCGTCAGGAATAATTGTTCGTTTATGACACTAATAAGTGATACATTAATTAATTTATTGGAGAACTTGTGTTATAAATACGTGTAATTTCATAAGAAATCGTGTGTATTGATTAGATGAGGCAACCGTAATTTTAATTATAATATGCTAATTATATTATTGTGACATCATTTTACAAATATAAGACATAATTATGAAATAATGTAATAAGGTATGTTTAATTAATTAAAATTTCAATATATCCGAGATGTATAACAAGAATACAGTTCGACTCGTAAGATTTGAATAGATCGATTTGTTGTGCAAATGGATGCGAAATCTGATTAAAATAATTATATAAATTTTACAAGCAGTGTTTTTGAATATACAAGTGCATACAACCTCTGCAACTGGTGATTTTGAGTACGCTACCCTCGTGGACGCCCTAATTACTGGACTAAAAGTGCAAAATTGTGTGCCAAAATTTGAGCTGATGCCAAAAACGCGACCTTTGGTCACGTCCCTGGCGGAATACGGGTGTATTTCTCTCCCTTTAAAAATCGAACAAAATTAATGTACGAGATTAAAGAGATTCATTAATTTAATTACATATAAAATATGGAAATGTATTCAAAAGCACTGTTTGGTAACGTGGTACTTTTAAACACGGTACTCAAATTCACCACTGTTATTAGAAAACAACAGAATTTACCGATTTCTCGGTATACACGCCTATAAGTTTATGTAATGAGACCTTTGACAGCAAAGGGCCATCTTGTTTCCTATTTTCGTAATGTTAATCGTAATTTTACGGATAGTATTTTTGAGGACTGTCCTCAGACTCACAAAATACGACGCTCCGCTCCCTGATCTTGTACAATTTGTATTGTTAGATTTTCTAAAAAGGGAGGGGCTGGGGGCAATGTCCCCACATTAATGTTCAGAGGACAACTGAAGGCCTCCCGAGAGACTTTCTCTGTTTGCTAAAGAAAAAAATAATGCTGTAAACACATAACTAGGCGCCCAAATGGAGTTTATCCTTGTGACGGAGGGCTTATCTATATATATATAGGACTATAAACAAATCCCAAATCAAGAGTTCCCGAACATATGTTCCTGGGTTATGTATGTGGATATACTTACTATTATTTGGGGATCTTTTCATAATCTTATATATATATTATATGAGGTACGCACCTAGTGATAAACAATGTAAGATATATGATGTCTTGATATATATCAAAAAGTAAAATTTAGTTAAATACATATTTAATATTAAAGAAGTTATTTTATAAAATTTCTATCTTGCAAATTCTGTTATTTATGATATGTGAGTTAAACCGTTGTTAATTGAGTTGTATACATTCCATAACTATAACTACACTATGCCTTATGTTACGTTACCGCATTATATAAATTTTATTTAACTTATATTTTATACTTTAATTTTATACATTTTATATTGATACTTTGATATTATATGTAAAAATGGACTGTAGTCCGTAGATTTAAAATAAATAAATAAATAAATAAATCTTGCTATATTCACCAAATAATTAAATCAATAATAATTGATTAACCTTTATAAATGTTCTTTTGATATTTATCAATAAAATAACAATTTTTAATGACGATGAGGAACTGTTTAATTTAATTAATAAATAAATTTAATTATATACTTAAATATCAATTCGTATAACATATGATGAAATGAGATTTACTCTAATTTTGAAGATACTTATGATTTTAAAATTTAAACGTAGTGAATTTATATCTTAATAGATTGAAATAATAACAGGAATTGTTAGGACCTCTGAGGACCGAAACGTCAAACAATTTTTAAACTCTTATAACCACTTCGTGAAATTAGAGTTTTTATTGTTTTACAATTTTTATCTATCTGACTCTAGTGAATGTTTTAGAAATGAAACTCGTTCAAGGCAAAAAATATTCGGTCAATTTTAAATTCTATAAATTTATAAATAACAGGAATTACTTCGACATTATTAGAGCATCGGCAATGCTATGGGTAATGCTTATTGGTCAAGTAAATACTATAATCCGTTGGTTGAGTAGAGGTCCAGTGAATTTAGGGAAGATTAAAGTCATCTGCAAGTGTGAGATCAATGTGCTTATGTTGAGTGTCTATTTGTTTCAAGGTATCTGTAAATGTCATCAATATTGAACAGAAAAGTTAGTAGTGCTTTGGTAGTAGATTTACAATGAAGTAGTAAACCAAGTTAAGGGATAAAACTTAATTATTATTGTAAAATTAATTTCCATTGTTAGTTTGCAGGTATCTTATATTTTATTTGTTGAACTACAACTACAAAACTTTCAGGAAATACTGTCGAAATAAATGATACCAAAATGGTAATAATAAAAACACAATTAACAATTAGATGTGATATTCTAAACAATACTATTATATTAAATATAATTGAATAATAATAATTAAGTTAATTGAAACAATATATAAAATGCAAAGATTTAAAAATTATCTAAGGGCATGTTAAGGGTGGTTAGAAGCTTCGTGCTTGTTAACCCCGGGGCTGACATGGTATTTTGCCGCATGTGGCCATGTTGCAAAAGATTCACAAGCACCACTTCAAATAAACCATGTATTACTGCAATTATTACAATAATGTAATACAAAATTTCAAGATATAATAAAAACTTTAATTAAATATAAAATATAAAAAATAACAACAAACTATAGTTAAATTATGCTAAATATTTAGTCAATTTGTTATTTTGACAAAACGACGAAAAATAAAAACAAAAATAATTAATTCAAGGTGATTCATAACGAATAATAAAATAAAATCTTGTTGAAAAAGAGGATCGTGGATAGGAAATTTTATTGAAAGGGATGTCAAGGACAGCTGTTCTCGAAGAAAACCTATAGGAAAATGCCATGGCTATATAAAAGGAATCGTTACTAAGAATAAACGGAGAAAGTAGAAAAATCTCATAGAATTGCTGGAAATCCAGACAGAATTCTAGCGTGGGGTTACGTTGATTAAACAATTATTTTTCTTATCTTAAGTCAATAATTGAACAAAGACATAGATAATATTAAATATTTTTATGATAGTGAATAAGATTTTATTTAGCATATGAAAGGATGCGAGCGTATATGTAATGCAAAACTGTAAGACTGATCAAACCACCTTGGAAGTCCATTTTGAAAATCTCGTGAAAATTAAGAAATTATAAATGAATTGATGAAATCGAGTAAAGGAATGTTTCAATTATTTACGTTAAGAAATGGAAATTGAAAAACCGGTTTTTTTATTATTATAGTTATTAAGTGAACTTGAGTGCAATAAATAATCCAATGTTGTTTGTGTGTTCTGTTCTTTAATTTTAAATTAAACAACCGAACGTTCAATTGAAATTTATTACGCAACGATTTTAAATTATTAGGCAATGAATGGATTAATTATAAGTTGTATTAGGATGTGATAAAAGATATCAGTTTTTCAACATCGATATATATATAAACACAGATTTATCTCATAGCAAAGGTGCTTGGGTAAACGTAGCTCGAGTACCGACCTCGACTGTTATTCCAACTGACATAAGTACCTGAAACTAATGGTACCGAATTATTAAGTCAATATACTTCGTGTGTTTAAGTTGAAAAGAAATAAAATGTTCTGCGTTGTATTTACTCTGACAATAATGCGAAAGTAAAGCGTCAGGTGCAAGAGAGCGACCTCTGTTTTGCTTTAAAATTTTATCTCCTCTAATAGTAGAATTTTTAAATTATTTCCGAAAATACTTGATTCGAAAATAATGACAAATAGAGGTGCAGTACGCATTGATTGCACATTTGAAAGAAAAACTTTGATTGACTGGGAGCAAAATATGAATACGTCATGAAAAAATAGTATTTCATTTTAACACAAGAGTCGAAAATTAGAAAGAAAATGGATTGCCTATTTTATTGTATTTGATTTTATAAATAGTGAAACGTAATGAAGTTAAGAATATTAATTTTTAAATGGATATTAATAATAAAGTGAATAAAAAATTATGTATATTTTATTTTAAATTTTACATATTAAGATGAGTATTATAGTAATTATAATTAGTAAAATGCTAAATAAATAATAAATGCTTATTGTTAATTTTTCGTACTTATATAATATTATAAATTGTACTAAATTATTGAACATTAAATTTAGTTATTTCATTATTTACAATGAAAGTTTTAATTATTGAAAGAAAAACATGGAATGCATATTATTTGCTTACTATTTACTCAAATTAAAATACTTGATTGATAAAAGAATAAATATAAAATGTCATAAATTTGTATTTGTATTTTGTATTGTGGGTTGAACGTAAATATAATGTTTTCTTACAAAGAATTAATCTGGTTGTAATTGATGTTATTATGTACGTAATGAATTGAATTCATTTATAATGGAAATGAAAATAGTAAAACAAAATACTTTAATAATAAATTTAAATTTTTTTTCCTAACTACACATTTAAGTATAGAGTATATATATATATAAAAATTTTAATATAATTTTAAACTTTTATAATAAACTTCTTCATTACAGAAATGATGGTAATAAAATACTGAACTATTTTTATATAAATAATAAAATTTTTGCCATGATTATCTCGTATTCGTATGAACCTGTGTAATATATTAAATAGTATTTTTTATCAGAATTTTTCCTTATCAAAATATTTCTTACAGTATGTAAATTCAATTGAATTGAATGAATATTCCAAATGGTTTCGATTCTAATTCGTAAAGTTACTAATTACGTAAACAAGAGAATTTCTATTAGTATCATTCATGCGTAACAAGAAAACTTTGAATTTGAATGAAAATCACATTTCAATTTATATTGAATTAGCGCTTATAAAAAGCATAACAATAAACTTGTAATAGTGATAAATTTAGATCTTATTTGATCTCAACATGATTCAAACAATAAATACTATTACAATGTTATAACTAAAATTTATATATCTTCGTGTACTTGATATATACATACACATTCAATCAATTTGAAATTAATTAATTGAACTTTAACATTGTTTTATAAACACATTTTTTACTTCGAGAACGTTTACAGAACGTATCTATTTATTAAGATCAAATATTGAAAATCATATATATTTATATTTATCATAAAATAGTAAATTAAATACTGTAACGTATACTATTAATAAAATATTGTAAAACATATATAATATGTAGTATATGATGAGTATTTCTATTT
>JABFQC010006468.1:0-10753 GCA_022817085.1 Psilanteris sp. ZL-2020 | reverse complement strand
ATATATTAGCGAAGGAATAAATGCATCTTTTAATCACTATCGATGGAACACCATCAGGACCCATGCATTCATTATCACTAAGATGACTTATAGCATTAAAAATATCCATCAAAGAAATATCAATGTCATTGACATTATAAAGAAGAGATTTATAAATACCATGTGTTTGATCAAAAACAACATCAATATCATTATCATTATCAACTCTAGGTGAATAAAATGATCGAAAAAAAGAAGCAAAGGCATGACTAATTTCATTGTAGTTATGATAATTTTGGTCATTCATAAACATTTCATTAGGAATACAATATTCGGATCTGAAATTTTTTATGAAATGCCAAACATTTTTCGAATTTGTTTGAATAAAACCTTCCAATTTATTATTATATATCTCATAATCCCTCTTATATAAAGATTTACAATGTTTACAATGATTACAATGATGTAAATGCAGAACCGGGTGATATGTATCAATCGGAAAGAAGTTATCGTCTGTCTCGGAGCATGAATAATTCATAAGATTTGTAAATATCCAGTCTAAACAATTATCATTAGTTTGTAATATCATTAATTTGAAATAGGTTTAAGAGGGATATCGTTTCCGACAGGCATTTAGCAGAATTTCTAAAGCTCGTGTCATCAGTAATTTCTATAGTTATTTCGCTAGAATAAAGATCAAGATTCCATGACATCAGGCATGTTATAATCACTGCACAATAACCGGATATAAAATATATAAATTTTCGGTGCATTTACAATATTATATATATTCTCTTTCGGAGCATTTGGAGGGTTATAAAAAGCACTGAATATAATTACATCTTTGTCTATATTTATACGAACAAACAATAATTCTAAGTCATGAATAACCGGTAAAAGAGAGCTGGATAATGATTTTTTGATAGCTATCAGAGTACACCCCCTCCTCTCAAACATCTACTAGTCTTGGCATTTCTATCACATCTATATATCACACATTTTTTTAATCATAGTTCAGTCTTTGATATCAATATTTAGCCATGATTCGGTAAAAATCAAAATATCATATTGTTTTAATTCATAAATTTTTCAAATAATTTTAGTTTAGTTCGAAGACTCCTTACATTTTGATACAAAATATTAAGTTTTGATTTAGTGCCCTTTATTAGTTTTCCTGTACAACAATATTATCAGTGGTAGTTATATCTGAATGGTTAACATTATCCTTATCAAGTGATTGAGGTTTATCTACTATTGTCGGAATTCTATATTTCTTTATATCCATACATATTCTTTATATTTTTTTATAATAAACAATGAAAAAACAAAAATAAATAACAAATAATAATATATAATGCTATAGATTTTGGAAGCGGTGCTTTTGAATATTGAAAAATATGGTAGCCAAGTAAAATATATGCAAAAACACTGCCAAGCCAGTTACTCAATTAAATACCCACCTGTATGTACAAAATGTATATAGACTGAGGTACTTTTGTACACCGACATTATCACTAGTGTAATACGTTACTGGGACCTCTCAGACCTTGTATGCGAATTTCATTATATTCTGAAAGAGGGTGTAAGCAACGACTCGCCTATTAATATAAATTTAATGCAAACGTTTTTATAATAATGACACTCAAACAAATATTTTTATATATTAAATATATAAATATTTCAATTTTAAAAGCAATAAAAATAATAAATATATTCAAATCAAATAGTAAAATGTAAAAGTACTTTTTTTGATAAAAGTAATCACAAAGGATAAAAATAATGTATAAAATATTCCCTAATGGTTAGTTTCAGTTAACTTTTAATTTATTAATAAAACTGCTTAATATCTAACTTATACAAGAATCATTCTTATCTATAATTGTTTTAATAGTAACGTTTACACATTCTTGTTAATTTTAATATATGAAGCAAATATAACGACGTCACTTATGGTGGTTAACGTATATATTATATAATGCTAAATATAAACCAGTCTCGATTATTTGCGATAAATTATCAAGAGTTTGGGAATAGTGTTATAGAAAATGTATTAATTTTTAACAAAAATATTTTCTACACATATATTGCTATATACTAGAAATAAATTTTGTAAGTTGTATAATCCTTGGTAAAATATTTAATTTATAAAATATACAAATAAAAATAATGTATTATATGAATAATTTAAATAATATAATTAATAAATAATATGTAAAAAATTTACATATTTTTGTTTATTAGATTAGAGTATATTCTGAATAGTATTTTTATGTATCTGTAACTATCTTAATTAAATATTGCAAATATTATTATTTTTAATAATGTTACAGGTATTTATAAATATGAATCATTTTATTACAAGATCGTATTTATTGTACCAATTATTCTAATAAAGATAACACCAATGAGTATAGAATATAACTGTATTTTTCGTGAAAACAATATGGATATTACATTAGCTTATGAAAACGATATCATATATTTACATTTTAAGCATTTGGAGTAATACAGGATTATTCTGAAAATAATGTGTAAGTTTTTAATAATACCTTTGCTCACAACTTTATGAATAAAAAGTTCTTAATTCATGCACCACACACACGCGCGCACTCACACCCTTATGCAAAAGTGTTTCTGTTTTCAGTGTATTCTAGTAAGATCTTCTACAATTTTTACTAAATCATCCACAGTTGATTCTTTTTTCATTCCTGTACCATCATCAATCTATAATAATGATTAATTAAGTTTAATAAATGTTTAATAAATATATTATTTTAAATTAAAATTATATATTTACCACTAGTCCTGAAGCAACCTCAGACATCTTTTCATGATTCAAATCTAAAAAGCTTTCAATTAAATCACCATCGATGAAACCCTCGCATTGTTCGATTTTTAAATCAGTATTAAAGCTTCTCCAAAATGTGTGTTCAATTTTACCAACACTTTTGATTACTGATGTTAATCTATACTCTAAATTACGTAAAAAGTCATAAAATCCAGATGGAATTTGTGTTACTAAACCTATAGCACCACTTGTTGTACCATACAAAACACAACCTTGCGTCGGTGTACTAGATTCTCCAAGGTGTTGCATTACTAATGAACCATGTCTAAATACATTGACCATATCACCTAAATGAAATTGTCCAACTTCCTGCATTTGTTGTCGTTCTTCTTCTGAAGTTGCAGCACTGTACATAAATTTGAATTTTTATACAACATAATCTGAATAAAAAAATCTATGTTTAAGAAATAAAAACAAAATCTTATTCATTAAAAGATTTTCATGGATTGAAAATGTTTGTATTTGTAATTAAAAACATACATTAGTTTTATAAAAAATGTATTTTATGGATTCAAAATCGATTCAAATCGATTTAAAATACAAAATAACAGAAATTTTAAAGAATTATAAAGAAGAATCTAAAAAAATTTTATTTAGATAACTTTTTTATGGTTTTAATTTTTAAACACTTTTCTTGGAATATCACTTATTCTATTCCATTCTTGAAAAACTCAGAAACACGTGAAGTTAGCTTAACTGATAGGAAATGCGCATGCATGGAATAACAAACTTCATGTTGCTAAGGGGGCTATTCTCGACCGCGACGTACATCGTGCGTCGTGCGTCGCGACGTATGATGGACGTGAAAAGTGGCAACGGTGGAGTATTTATGAATTTTATTAGCTTATTTCATGATTCTTTTAACTTATTATACTTATTTTTTAGTTACTTGTAAAATTTTATATCCTTTATATTTGTCAAACAAAGTTACAATCTATATATATATATATATATATATATATATATATAACTAAGTTTAATTTTAATATTTTACATAATATATATATATTTATAAAATCATACATAATAATACGTAAATAAATAAGAGAAGATATTATTTTATGTGGTTAATGTTAAATTTAGTTTTATTAGTTTATTATATTTAATATGTATATTTACCAATATATATTGTGTAATATAATAATATAAATAATTACATTTAACATTTGGATTATATTTTCAACCTTTATATCTATCAAAAAAACATAAAAATAGCATATAAAATTCATAAATACTTCCACCATAGCCACTTTTCACGTCTATCCTACGTCGCGATCGAGAATAGCCCCTTAAGCTTTCCAAGTTCATCGAATAGAACTTGAAAACATTTGGCGCGAAAATTTGAAAATCAATAATCGCAATCAGTTAAAATTAAATCTATCGTTTAAAAATTTTATTAATTAGTATTAATTCTATTCAAATTTGAAATATGCAATGGATAATAAAAGAACACACAGGTGAGCGCCCCTCATTCATCTAGTATTTTAACATTAATAAGATAATCTTTTTTACACAATATATATATATATTCAAAAATTTAATATATGTTTAAATATAATTATCATTTATGAACTTTTATTCAACTTTAACTCAACAATACATAATTATACAATATTTTTGTTTTTATATTTTATATCTAGTTTTTAACAATATAATAATTATTTCATTCACTTGGTACAAAACAGTTAAAATCACAATTAATTTCCTAAATTGAATTTTATAAAATAAATATTTTACTATAATATTTTATAATATTTTGAACTATATATTTACAAAAACAAAAATACTGCTTTGATAGAAAATAAATATATCATATTATGAATGTATAATGTTAATTAACACTTATACAAATTTATATTATTACCTGTCTTTTTGACATACAAAAAGATTAAAGCAGTTTTCGGCTCCAAGAAATGTATCATCATCCAAAATTTCTATAGCTGTCATCCAGTTAGGGTTATAATCTCTAGCTATTTCTTCAAAACTACCTTCCATTGTTTTATATTGTAATAATGTAAGAGACCTCATAAGATCACCAACCAATACAAAATCACCTTTGGTTTTTAAAAATAATGCCATTATATGATTAAAATTACTACATTCCAATCGTAATTCTTTTTCAGCTGTCCATTCAAACAGTCTTACAGTGCTATTAATACTTGCTAATAATTTTCCATTAAACTCGACAAGTGAATAACAAGCTCCCTTAATTTCTTTATCTGCTACATGATCAAATTTTCCATCATTCCACTGAAACAATATAATACGACCCATTTTTGGAACAGGTTCATCTGGATTGACAAAAGCTGTACCAACGATATAATATGAAGTAGGATCTGATCCTAATTTTGTAGAAATTAAAGATATGGCATATTCCGATGGTAACAATGCATGAGCATGTAATACTTCAAATGTATGTTGATTTATCACCAGAAGATTATGTACTTCAACTTCTTGACCGGTTTCACTAACAGTGTGTGTAGGTTTATTATACGATGCTGTTAACGAATGTGGATCTCTACTTTTTGAAGTAGATGGAGCCAAAGTTGATGCAGATCGTCTCACTATGCCAGTATCTAACATATCAACACGCATGGTAATTACACCAAATGTCTGAGACGTTTCCTATAATAAATTAATTCAAATAAAACTTTTATTATTATTTTTTAATTTACTTGTAAGATAATTACATTCATAGATAATTTTCTATTATAAATAATAATTATTAATTTATTATAAATTTATAATTATGTGAAATATAACCATTTATTCAGACCTGATATGCTATTCTTCTTGGTGATTCACCTAGTGGAATAGTTCGTATATGAAGTTTTTGTATTTCATCAATTTTTCCAATTGTTACTGTACTATCAGTAGCAAGAGCAAGACTATCTGGATAAGTTTCAGCATTCAAAGAACACATATGAATTACTTCTTTTAAATTAACGTTGCTGAAAACTAATTTGTGGTTAGAACTATAAATAACTGTTGGTCTATCAGAACAAGCAAATACATTTGTAGTTGACAGTGATCTGGAAAAATACATAAAAATTTATTTAATTCAATATATATTTTTACATAGGTAAAATATATATGTATAATATACATTATTATTATTATTAATTTACAATAAACCAAGAAATCATAATACCCCCCCCCTCATCTACTAGGACATTTAGTATAATTTTACCAAGAGTTTAAGTAAACATTTATTTTGTTTCATAAATATAAAAACAAATTATAACTATAGTTATTGTAACTATTTAACTTTCGCACTAGGGTATTGATTGACCCTATAAAACTATTGAGTTATGTTATTATAACTTATTCCAACTATACATATACGTGTCAAAATACATAACTCTGTAATACCTATCCATACCATATTCATAATTAATATAGTATAGTTGAGAACAGTATATATTTATATGTTATATGTTATACTATATTAGTATTTAAATTACCTAAATGTTAAAATATAAGGATAAAAGGTATGCAGTATGTATGAAGTGCGTGTGTTACAAAAATTGTCATTCTCTTAAAGTATGAATAATTGAATTGAATAAAATTGAAATTGATATTAAATCAGACACCATAACTTTCTTTAAACATTTTAAATCACTATCCCAAGATACTAATCTTCCAGATACAATTATTGATGGTAATTTGTATGCAAATGATAAGCGAGAAATAGAAAACTATTTTGCATTCTACTTCAGGTCAACATATCTACTAAATCAAGCTGATATGGGAATTCCTTTGATTGGAAGAAATAATGTAATAGAATTGAAACCTTCTGAAGTCTATCAAGCTTTGATGAACTTAAGGAACAACAAAAAAAAACAGTATATCTCAATATACCTAATTTATTTTAGAAGAAAACGGTTTAATTCATTACATTACCCCTTTGTCAACTCTTTAATACATCACTGAGAGAAGGATGTTTTCCTACTACCTGAAAGTCCACTATTATCTTTCCAATCTACAAACAGGGAGATAAGATACTAGTTTTAAACTATCGTCCAATTACAGTCATTGACACAATTTCAAAGATGTTTGAAAAATTGATCATCTTATCGAAAAATGAATCGAAATGTCTTGTATCCAAACAATGTTGTTTCCGGAATAATAAATCTACACTCACTAACTTAGTAACTTTTAATAGATACCTTTTTGTTGTCTTAGATTTTAAGATGCAGTTTGATGTGATATATACTGACTTTTCTAAAGCTTTTGACAAAGTGGATCAAAACATAATTATTGACAAACTAGCTAGGATTAATGGTCTGTTTCCTTTAATAGGATAGGTATCGTCATATTTGAGTTCAAGACAATGTAGAGTAAAAAAAATCTACTTTCTCCAACTTATAGATGACTACTACAGGCGTGCCCCAAGGATCACATCTAGGACCAATATTATTTAATGTTATGTATTTAATTTTCACGATTCTTTCTCGATTAACGAATCAAGATAGTCTCCACGATTCTTGATTTTATTGATAGAAATAGATTGCAATTAAATAATTTCTAAACTTTTAAATGTTTGTATATTTCCCTAGTTAGACCAATCTTAGAATATACCTCAGTAGTATGGTCTCCTTACACAAATAAGTATTCTGAAAATATAGAATCTGTTCAACATAAATTTATTCGCTAATATTCTATTTAAAATGGGCATATACATTGGTAGACAAACTCATTTATATGATTATTTGATATCTGAACTAGGAATTAGTTCTCAAGTTAAAAGGAGAAAAATTAACGACCTTTTATTCATATATTCAATCACGCATGATATGATAACTCTCCCAGATTTAAAACTTAATATCAGATATGTTTTCAACATGATTACACAAGGAAGAAGTAAGTAAGAAGTAAGGAGTTACACAAAGAAGAGTAATATTTAAAATCTTGCCCTACAGAACGGATCTTTTGAACAATGACTCTATCGAGAGAATAATTAGAATGACTAACTTTCTAATTAAAGATAGAAATTCAATAATCTTGCAAAATGAGAATTTGTGAAACATTTGGGATAAGATACATTGGTAATTACTGTTAATTAACTTGCTATTTATATAGATAAAATGTTGATACTTTCTGAAAATGTCCTTATAAATTATTAAAGCATTAATTTGTTTACTAATGACACTTGTATAATTGTATATATTTTTCTTTATATTATGTATAAAGAGCCTAAAATTCTGTTTAAATGAAGAAATAAATAAAAACTAAAGTCCATTTCTAAGTAAAAAATTAGAAAAAATTTATATTTTGTAACACGTGCACGGAAAGTTAGCTTTTTTTGTCCTTCTTTGCAACCGGAAAGTACATCATTTTAGGTCAGGACTTATTTCACGACTTTTTTTGTCCTACGACAAAAAAAGTGGGCAAAAAAGAAAATAATTGTCCTGTAGTTCCAATTTTCGCCACGTTGGCGCCTTTTTGATCTAGTCAATACTATCGATTTCGACGTTTGACGCAGACGATGCGATAGTCGCATGTTTTTTACCGTATGATTTTAATAAGTAGTGTAAGTAAACAGGAAATGAATTCCGACAAACATTACAGTTTGTATAATATTTTAATAAAATATTATTTTTATTTTGTAATTATTTTTTTATTCTTCTAAATATTCGGTACATGATACATACTTTTATGTGCACTTGTTACAAAAAGTATCGTATGTTGCACAGACGGAACGGCGATTTTGTACTCGGCTGAAGTTAGCAACACTCGCCTTCGTCTCGTGTTGCTAACTTCTCTCGTACAAAAATCGCCGTTATTCCGTCCTTGCAGCATAATGTACTATATATTCATATATATTACCTAAATGTTCTTAATACTGTTGGCTGAGTCCCCAAAGTCACTTTTTTTTTATCCGATAAGAGTCCAGTCTTCTTGTGCAAAGTAAAGTAATACATACTGCCATCTCCCAGAGCACAAAGCAAATATGTATTTGTTTCAAAACAAGTCATTAAAATAGATCGAGGTATTATTTCTCCACCTAGTAATTCTTTATTAATTTCCTCTAGAGCTGGCAATGTTAAAATACGAACAGATATATCAGTCCAAAGTCCAACAGCTGCAATATGTGCCTCTGAACCTTCAAGAGGAGATATATCTAAACAGGCTACCTCATGTTGTAACGTTGTTGCTCCCTTTGGCACGATTTGATTGCAATTAACTTCTAAATAAAACAAATCACTGCCAGTGGCACATAATATTTGTGAACCGACACAAGCAACAACACTAATCATTCGTTTATTTGATGGTTCCCAAACCGATATTACAGATTTTAATACATTTGATATTAACCGTGCTGAAGTTGTTGTAATTTGAATCATAATATCATCGGTTACATTGGCCGCATGTAATGTTTGCTCCTCAGATACAAACCCAGACATTTCAGTTTCTTCTACTTCATCGCCATTTAATATCAAAATTCTAGTTTGCCCAACAAATGATAAAACGAGGGTGTTATCAAAATTTCCACCACCAACCTGTTAATTAAATTAAAACAATCATGTTAATAATACTTACTATTTAACTATAACTTTTTTAATAACTTTCCGTCAATATATCCGAAAATAAGTCTATATTTAATTTTTTTTTTAAGAAATATATTATAGAACGTTAGCTTTTTTTCTATTATATGATATAGAGACTGATAGAGACATATGAATTTTTATTTTGTAAAATTCTTGAAACAAATCCGGACTGCATCTATCATGTGCTCTATGCAGACATCATGCATGTCCAACTGGTGTGCGGAATACAGCTTATATGGTTTATTTGAAACCAATAATTTTCTTAGAATATATGATGTATCTTAGAATATATGAAATTCCAGGAAGCTGGACGAAGGAATATTAAAAATAAAATTAAAAAAGTGTATTTTAAATATTTTCCTCAGCCCTTCAAACATGAAAACAAAATAGGAAAAAATCATTTTTGTTTATCAATAAACGTCATTTTGATAATAAAATACTTTTATTAATTTATTCTTTTGTCAAGCTCCCAGGAATTTGATATATTTTAAGAAACATTGAAAATCATTGGTTTCAAATAAACTATATAAGCTGAATCCCGCATACCAGTTGGACATGCATGGCGTCTACGCAGAGCACATGATAGATGCTGCCCAGATCTGTTTCAAGAATTTTTCAAAATAAAAATTCATATTTATAGATCAGTCTCTATGTCAAACAATAGAAAAAAAGCTAACGCTCTATAATATATTTCTTAAACAAAAAAAAATATTGTATATAGATTTATTTTCAGATATATTTATGGAAAGTGTCCCCCAAGCATTAATTTGCTTAAATAATATTTATTAATTTTGTATACATTTGTATATTCTTTTAATATTACTTGTTATGAAATGATAATACCTTAAGTGCCCACATTCCTTTAATACCAGGTAAGTCCATGCTTGCATGTTCTTGGATGCCAATACCATTTCTAATTATTCTTAAAGATCCTTCCTTGAATGCTCCGGAACAAGTTACCAATTGACCTTGACCTTGTCTTTCAAGATCCACTATAATTAAGAATAAAAATGTATGTTTGATAAGTATATTAAAATATAATATGTATATTATGTTTAAAATCAATATATATTTTTAAAGATAAAATATGCTTACCTATAGTCATATCTACTATTGGAGCCAAATTCGTAAATGTCTCCATCAGTTTGCAATATGAGCCATTTTCATCTGCCTTGGTATTAAGTTTAATAAGTTGTGAATCTCCTAGTCGACTTCCAATAAAAATAACTCCGTTATCCAAGTAAGTAATACATTCAGGGATACTAATTTCTCCAAGAAGCTCAACTTTTAAATCTTTGACTACCATTGAACCATCTGATTTTTTTTCTTGCTCCAAAAATAGCATAAAAAGATGACCTGCCATATCACCCAAAAG
>JABFQC010006467.1:0-10753 GCA_022817085.1 Psilanteris sp. ZL-2020 | reverse complement strand
CTTTATCACTACACAGCATAGGATAATCAAGTATAACTAGTGATGTGGTGACACTGGTTATTATATATAAAGAAATTTTGTATGAAAAATATTCTCCCATTATTAGAGAAAAGTTAGAGTCACTTACAGATAATAAATATTCTGTATTGCAACACACTAACTCCGTTACGTCAGAATTGAAGAACCACCTCAAGGTGGTTCTTCAAACGATTTTGACAGATATTGCAGATTTCGGAATATATTTTTAAAACGATTAGTCTTATCACATCCACAATTTCATTTTAAAATTAAAATTTGTTGTATAAAAATAATCTCCAATGTTCAGAAAATAGTTCTATTTTGCATTATGCTAATGAGAAACACTGACACCGTTACAATAGATTTGGATTGAGTGGCAAAATAATCTTAGAATATAATATATATTTTTTTTCTTTAAATAAATAATTCTTATATTGTAAGTGTAGAAGAACTTTTTAATAAATTAATATATTATTAATATAATTATATGATCGTACTCATATTTAATCTGTGATTTCACCACAATATAATGATCTCACCTGAAATAATAAAATATTGTTATTTCTATATATTTAATAAAATGGTATATTAGTGTAATATAATATTGTATTATATATAACACAATATAAAGTGTATTGAATGTAAATATAAATTGGAACATGTGTATTTCACTATCAAAAAAGTTTATATCAATCATTAATTTTTTTGTTTTATTTTGAAATTTTAAAATACATTGTTTAAAATAACTATGTTTTATAATTAAAATAATGTATTAAATACAATTAATACTTAACTACAATACTATACTAATATTTTAAGATGTCAAGACAGAAATAAAAGTATTGTATATACTTGCCAACAAACAATTTAAAATTTTAATAATACTGCACGTAGATAGGAAAGTCGTATGTCATATCCTTATTTATTGTAGTGTTGCCAATTTTCATGGGTATGTAAATACACGAAAAGCATGTCCATTTGTGTAGCAGGTTACAAAATATTACTCTAAGTATACTCATTTTTTGTGACTATTTTATTTATCTTTTTATTAATATATCATTGCTGTTTAATATATAAAGTTAATTCAATACATTCTGCATGTTATCATGGAATCAAAGTATTTGTAATTTATTTTGCCACATAATCAACTTACTTCATATAATCATTAAATAATTTTATCACAATATAAAGCAATCTACAAATTTAAATTCGATTTTTTATTTCAACTATCAATCAACTTATCAGAGTATTCAAATAATAGAAAATATTCTTAATTTTTCATATATATAGTTATAGAACTACCTATGTAAGTTATACTTAATGGAGAAACATAACTTTTCGATAACGTTAAAGTATTAAGTTTTGTTCACATGATGCAATAATTCTGTGATAAAATGACAGGATGAGTACAAAATGTTCCGGTACTTTAGTAAAATGATAAAATAAAACCTAAACTTAAAACTTATTAATAGTTAGCAACCAAACTCAAAACATGAAAACTATTATTCTTCTTTTAACGTAACCTTATAAAGGTAAAATAACATCGAGCCAAGGTTTGCGTTTTCACGGTATATTGGAAACATAATAAATAATCATAACTCTGCATATATAATATCTGATATCACTGACAGAGCCAATTAATATAGAAAGCAATTATCTCCTTTTAACAAAGAATATCTTCTCCAAAAGTAAAATTATAATCTGTTTAAATATTTATTCTGGTTTTAAATTTACTATAAAAAAATATTTAGTCATATAACTCTCTGTAGAGAATATATAAAACTCTGCATATGAAATATGTGATATCACTGAATGAGCCAATTTCGTATTTCGGAAGATTATAAACTCAAGACTTATTAAAAGTTAAAATACAAACAAAACATATTTTCCCAAAATCAGAATATTGCATCAATCAATATTTTATAATATTATTTTAATGAATAATAATAAATTGATATAAATAAAATACATAATCATAACTCTACATATGAAATATGTGATATCACTGAAACAGCCAATTTTTTTATTTCGGAAAATGAAAACCACAAAACTTATTAAAACTGAAAATACAAACTCAAAACATAATCTCCCACAATGAGAAAATCGCCTGAATGAATATGTTATAATATTAGCAAATATATAAAAATATTGTATTAATAAGATCTAAAACCGTTCTAGCAGGTCTAATCCACAGAAACCTTGGCGACCCGCCTTTTTTTAAGATATATATATAATATCACGCGAAAATTATGCACTCCTAGATTTTACATGAAACTACAATTCCAATAATATTGTGATCATTAGTAATGTAATATTGGTTAATATTGTAAAAAGAACCACCTTAAATGTAAATACGTAACGTAAAAATATTCTATAGAATACAGAATACTAACTTAAAAATTTAATTTGAAAATCAAAAAGAAAAATTATGCTTATAATCTTAAATATATATACGTATACGTAATTAAATAAGCATTATTTCTTTTGTAAGAATTAGCACCAATAAAATTTATACATTTTAAAAAATTGCTTGAAAAGCACTGTAAAAACATAACATAAAAAGTCTCTAAATATCACAAATGTTTCAATTAAATCCGACACACGGTTACCCAGTGTGTCGGAGCGAGACTAACCGATGTAGTCGACAGGATCGGATAGATAATGATGGGAGAGGCGCTGTTCTTCAATCACCGTGTTTGTCTTTTGACGTCGAGAAGAGAATAGTGCTATTTACAACCGGTTTCCCAAGCCGATGGCGGATCAAGGATACTGATCCTCGCGCAAGTATCGGAATATTCTGCTAGGTACGGTTATCCAGTACCAGCTGAGCGCTTTTAGCGGCACACCTGCTCTCGTGAGTTTGCCGATCGGCGTTTTGTTTATTCGTAGAGATTAGGTATGTACGGGTTGATAGTAGTGATCGGTTTCCCGGACCCCTACATGTTCTATGCTGTTGTACCTCTTACCTCGCGGATTCCGGGGTGACGTTTTATCTTCGATTGCTTCTAGTGATCGGTTATCCGAATCACTAAGCATACGTCGCAGTCCTGCTTTGGCCTGCTTCCCGTTGCCGGTAATCGTTGGTGTTCGTGACCGTGCTTGGATGAGTCAAGCCCGGGTTTCCCTCGGGTGTTTCCTGACTCCGGATTCGGCGTTCCGTTGACCTTCACGGTTTCCCAGTGAACGTTTCAGAACGGTGCACGGACACCATTATTCTGCTTTAGCTGGATTGCGGGCGGCTTTCATATTTTATTTTGTAGCGTCGGCGCAAAATATTAAGTAAGTTGTTATTGTCCTTTTTGACAGTTATTATTTAAATTACATTTGTCATGATTCATTTTGTTCGTATGATTTTCGCATGTTTATATTTTGGACTTTTATTTTTATTTCGCTATAAAATCGATTACGGATTGTCAAAACAGTATCGATCAATATAAACTTCTCACTTCCTTGTACTATTTTTCGGTTATGCCTATATTTCGCGTTTATATATGATAATAATTATTTATTATTTTTCAGTTTATCAACGTACCGTTACAAGGTTATTTTTAAAAATAAATTAATATCAATAATAAATATTTATATTTTACTTAATTAGTAGCCATATTACTTAATATGTGTCAATAACAATTGATTTCTGGCATTGGGCCCCTTAATAAATGTCTTTGTCGTTATTTTTTTCAAATCATTTTTGATTATTTGTAATTTTTATGATATTTGGCAGTGTTTTTCACAATTTAAAATTTTTTTCTCGTTATAATAACGTTACAAACTTCAGCGACATAGTATTTTGCGATTAATGATTATGTATTATTTTTATATAATTTTGGGTTGGCGTTAAAATTTATGTTTTTTATTATTTCGAAATATTAATAAATTGGTTCAATTAGTGAAATCACATATAGATGTAGTTGCATTAATATATGAAATTAACATTACTTTTGAAGAATTCTTGTTAATGGGATTATTTGCTTAATCTATTGTAACGCGGTGCGACGTTGGCGCCGCGAATGTTCGGGATCGCGAGCCGCGATCTATTAATTTCGATAATCGATGCCGAAACCGCGGCGTCGCGACGCGACTACCCCCACCGCGTCACTTCTGTTTGGGCCTTCGGACACGACGCCTCGCACCTCGACAGTACGCGCCACCCGAGACTGACGAGACCGGAGGGACTTCACCGCTTTTGGTAATTCTTCCCCTTTTCGCTTGTGTGAGTGAGTGTGTGTTCTCTGTGTTGTTCCCGGTGCCCGTGGCACCTAGGATGTCCGGCTAAGCGGCGAAGATCATCGGCGCACACCAGGGCAGGTAGCTCTCGCACCACGGCGAGAGCAATGTAAGTTACCACCTCACTCCTCTCTCTCTCTCTTTCGTCTCGTGCCGCGGAGTGTGATCCGTGTGCTCGGCGCAATGCGACGTCGAACACACGGCCGTGCTTACGTTTTAACCCGTGCGACGGCAAACGACTTTCCGGTCGCTCGCGCTCGCTCGTCGAACCTAGCGTCTCGCGCCGCGAAGTAAAACCGGTGTGCTCGGCGCAATGCGGCGTCGAACACACGGTCTCCGTACTTATATATGCTCGCGCTCACGGTTGATCGCGACCGCTGGTAACCGTTTCTTGCGTACAACGTGTTTTGATTTGGCCATGCACCCCGATCTGCACCGCGCTTAGACATCGCGTGCCCCCCCGTTAAAATGCGGTAACCACGCTACGATCGCGATGGTTATGCGCCCCGACTATGCTCGCGCCGCGTTTAGACGTCGCGGTGCCTCCGTGAACCCGTCCTTTGGCCGTTTCGGGTAAAACGGCCTGGCGCTCGAACCCGGCGCCAAGTAAGCGGTAACCCGCGTATGCCTACGCTTCCGCGTGCGCGCGTACCGTGTTACACTATTAATTCGCGCTTTCAGTAATATTACATATTTTATATGCAGAGTTATAAATATCTATTTTGTTTATATATTATAAACATTATGTGAATACACTAATCTTGGTTCGATGTTTTACGGTTACGTTATTATGTAAGGTTACGTTAGTAAGTTTTGAGTATTTTAGTGCATTCTTTAATTCAAAGTTACATTTATATCAATTAGTGAACACACCAACTCCGTCGCAGCAAGAGTTCTATTTTACTTTAATTGGTTTTTTTCAATTAATTATTTTTGAATTATTTTTCAATTAAAATAATTGATATCAATTATTTTATATGTGGATGAGTTATGATTAGTTTGTTTATATGTATTGAAATATGTTGTCAGTTAAATTTTCAGTTTTCATATCTAGATTTTGTCATGTCCTTATTGTACTTTTCATTTATTAATATTGTGACTCAATGCTATAACAATACCTGATAGATATCCTATAGCGCACTTGGCAGACTTTGCACACAATTTACATAATTGCAAATATTTTTCTACCTTAGATTTAACCAGGGCATACAACCAGATACCGATGGCCCCAGAGGACATACCCAACACGGCGGTCATCACACCATTTGGGCTTCTCGAATTCAATGTAATGACTTTTGGCTTACGTAACGCGGCCCAGTCATTCCAGAGATACATCGACTCTGTTCTTAGAGGACTAAATTTCGTATATTCATACATTGACGATATCCTCATCGCATCGAAATCTGAAGAAGAGCATGCGGAGAATAATACGAGAATACGCATTAACAATTAACCCGTCCAAATATATTTTAGGTGTTTCGAATGTTGAGTTTCTAGGTTATACGGTTGGAGCTGATGGAATCAGACCACTAGAGCATAGAGTACAGGCGATCAAGGATTTTCCAAGCCCAAGACCATCGAGGAGTTACGTAGATTCCTGGGCATGCTGAACTTTTACCGACGATGCTTGCCTAGAGCTGCTGAAACGCTAGCACCACTCAACGAATATCTTCAGGGAGCCAAGAAGAAAGATAAAAGAGAAATCCCCTGGACAACGTCAACAGTTAAGGCTTTCGACGAAGCCAAACTGTTCTTAACGAACGCGACGTTACTTCATCACCCAGCCTCAGACATTTTATTGGCAATTCACAGTGATGCCTCGGATACAGCCATGGGTGCAGTGCTTGAACAGCTAGTTGATGGCAACCACCAACTACTAGCTTTCTTCTCAACAAAGTTCAACAATGCCCAAAGGATTTACAGTACTTATGACAGAGAACTCTTGGCTGTGTACAGTGCCATACGTTCATTTTAGGCAGCTTATCGAAGGCAAAAGACTAATCCTGAAAACTGACCACAAACCATTGTGTGTTGCCTTTCAACAAAGTGCTAACAAGGCCACTTCTAGACAACTCAGACAACTAGATCTGATTGGACAGTTTACCACCACTATTATACATTTCGCAGGTAAAAACAATATTATCGCTGATACATTATCCAGAGTCCAGAGCATAGATTGGCTACAACACTACAATTGGCGTTTCTACGACCGAATTGGCCGAACACCAGAAAGAGGACGAAGAGCTAGCTAATCTCTTAGCCAGCTCTACTTCCTCGCTTAAATTACAACCATTAAGACTCGACGGTTCAGAAGACATTGTTTGGTGCGACACATCCACGACGGAGATCAGACCTTTTGTACCCAGTAGTCTTCGAAAAAGGATGTTCGACTTAGTCCATGTCTTGTCTCATTCAAGTGGACGCATCACACTGAAGATGATAAAATAAAATGGCACTCAATTCGAGTCCTTGATTTTTCGTGCATTGACGCATTTGGTGGGTTGCAATCGTACAAGGACGTCGCCTTACCATCCTGCAGCGAACGGCATGATCGAACGCTTCCATCGCACATTGAAAGCTTCCATAATGTATCAGTCGAATCGGAACTGGACCGAAACCTTACCCACTGTTCTTCTCGGACTACGCACGGCCGTCAAGGAGGACATTGGCACCAGCTGCGCGGAAATGGTCTACGGTACCACCTTAAGACTACCAGGAGAATTCTTCACTGAAGAAGATCCGCCAATTAAGCCAAAGATTTTCCTAGAAAAATTTCGAATACACATGCGAGAGCTTAGACCTACACCTACTGCGCATCACGATAAATGAAAGATTTTTGTACATCGAACGCTTCATGACTCACCTTTTGTTTTTGTAAGGGTCGACCGAGTTCGAAAACCATTAGAACCACCTTATGAAGGCCCATTTAAGGTCATTGAACGCATTTCGGATGTAGATTTCAAAATAGATATGAGAGGCAGAGAAACTGTTGTAAACATCGAACGACTGAAACCAGCATTTCTAGCTACTCATGACTTACCGAACAACACCAGTGATAATCAGATTTCAAACAATGGAAACTCTTGTAATTCGTCTTTAGCCAATAACCCTATACGTACTTATCAACGATCTACGACCAAAAAGGTCACATTTGCTAATTAAGTTGTTATTTGTAACAGATCGCATCCATCGTATATCGATTCTCCTTTTTAGGATCCTAGCATATTTGTTACAAGTTACAAACAAAATTTTATTAGCTAGCTAGTTTTTTTTATTATTTTTAGAGCAAATAAGTCATCGCCTGTTTTGAATGTGATAAATCAACGTACAAATCTTATCACCCTAGTTTTTAAGCATTATAATTTATCGATCATAATATTTTTTTGTAATTGCGACACTTTTTGTTTTGATTTACTTCCATCCATGTATCGTAACAATGTTACTAGTAAGGGGCTAATGTGGGGATATAGTTCCGTCAACACAGCATTAGTGGACAAGGTTACGTCCAGTAAATACACAGAATTTGTGGACAAGCTTAGTTCAATAGTTAGATATAGTCACATTAATATAGTTAGTATCGACGCCACGACTGGTGGCAACCGTGATTCAGTTACTTCGCGAGAAGTTAGTATTTTTATAACAGAGCAGATGTCCGAACTAGAACAACGTGACCACGCGAATACGACGCCATATTCTTTTTGTTTCACCGCATTTAAATTAATCTAGTCTAATCCGTAATTATTATTCCATTATCATTTATTATTCCAAGTTATCATTTAATTCAGTTAAAAATTATTATATTTAAGTTTACTGTGTAAATAAAGCTTTATTTAGTTAAAGAATAATATTTGGGAACTTTATTTGATCGCGTACCATTCGAATCCCCAAAATATCATTCGATTTTCAAATTAATGCTGAGAAGAGAATTTATAAATCGCTACAAACTAAACTTTTCTATGTGCACTAACAATCAATACAAAACTGTATTTAAAAAAGCACAATACTGTCTGGTGATGTTAAGACAGTTTTTTATTGTTCGAAAAATGTCATGTGATTATGTCAGCGTGCGCAATGCATCACCTTACTAATTCCACTATAGGATTAACTATTCCGATATGAGGTCAGAATTAATAAAAGATAAAATTATTGTACTTTCAGGGAATGGGTCAGTTGCATATGAATGCGGAAGTTTTTTTCTTAGACTATATTATATGGCATATAGTTGGAATATCATGCATATGTTTGAGACTTTTTGGGCAAATTCATTTATTATCCAATGAAACTTTAAACCTAAAATTAAATTACAGACTTTCAAGATATTTTGCATTAGTGGAGATGGCTTATTCGCAGTGCTTAAATTCCTATATGTCGTTTAGGTACACAGTATCTCAAATATTGACCTTGAATGGGGTGCAATGAAGTAGCCTTTCATAATATTTGTATCATTCGATTCTCCGGAGATAGATTTATTTGCAGCTGAATATAATTATAAATGCAAAAAGTATTACTACTGGAAAAAAGAGATGCTACGACGATTGATATCGACGCGTATACCGCTAATTGGTCGAAGTTTGAGCTTTTTTACGTTCCTTTCTTTTGCCTTAATTACCCGATGCACGCAGAAAATAATTATAGATCGAGTACTGTGGTTGCACCTAATTGACTAGGTCAAACTTGGTTTTCCTTTTTTTAGTTTTTAATAATTTGACAGATTGAGCACCTTACAACAAATTTATTATTTTCTAGCAGGGATGCTGCAAAGCTTTCGGAAATATCGATTTTAATAAATTATTCGCTCCAGTTACATTAAAACAATATTATTCATGAATTAAACCTATAGTAATCGCATTGCAGATTATCTATAGAGTTCAATCTATAAAAGTTAAGTATTTGGGACTGTATTTGGGAAATTTACTTAGAGAGATAGAAAGTGGCCATTAGAAAGTCTTAACTTACAAAAAAAGCTCGAAAGATCAGTATTAGGACAATTGCGGCCATTAACGTATCCAATATATATTCTTATACACCGTAAAGCGCACGGATACCAGTTCGGCCGCATAACTCGAACTCGCGCAAATGACCGAACTTTTGTTGACAGGCCTACGAGCGGCCATGTTCGGTAAGAAACTTATTTCGGCGCTAGACGCCATGTCAGGCGCAAGCGCTATCAACGCTATAGGCGATAATTTTATATTAAATTCAATTAAAATTATAAATAATTATAAAAAATTATAGAACGTTTCAGTAACCGATAAGGAGCTATTCTGACAATTTAGTTTTAATTAAATTATTATTTTATTATTTTAATTATATATGCCAAAGCGTTAGTTCCCTATGAGCGCTATACATACTTTGTGCGATCATCTCGGAACAAATTTGATTTGCGAAGCGCTTAATTGCGAAAGCACCGCACAAGATCAACACATTGATTTCAGCTATTGATGTAAATAGATAAAATTATAACGTTCTGAATTTAAATTTTATATATATTTCATTAATTACTTAATTTTATGTGTTCTTAAATAACGCTGAGGGATACTTGAGATTCAAAACGTACGAAATTTGATCACTAAACGACGTTGTAAACTAAATGGCTAAAGTCACGTTTAGAAAATAAAAATCATTGCTAGAAGCCTTAATTTATGTTTATAAACATTAACCGCGAATAAATAAATTTATTTTCTTTTTTATTGATTCCGCAGATCTGTTCCCTTGCGATGTACTAAGCATCAAAAAGGGGAATTTTCATCACTGAAATCAAAAAGAAACTAAATAAAATAACAAAGAAGACTAAAAAACATAAATTAATTCTTTAACAAAATATTTCAATAAGATTATTTTGATTTTGTAATAAAATGTAATTGTATTATTTCAATTGGCTAAATTCACGCCGTTTAATGATTCTATGGATTTTTATATTTTGAAATTGAATTTGTAATACTTATATTTGACTCGTTGTGTGGAAGTAGAAGTTTATTAATCCAGTTCAATATTTAATAATAATATTTAAAGCTTAATAAATTAAATAATAGTAACTGAGGCTATTTAAAAGCAACAACCATAGTAATTATGAACAACGAAATGATGGTTATTTAAATTCAATAGTCTGAAAATTTGTTGTAAACTATTCAAATACAATAGTTTAATGGCTCTCAAAAATTGAGTAAAGATTTTATAAAAGAATTTATCTTATGACCCTTAGAGTTATTTAAATTCAATAACTCAGAAGCTAATTAAATTCAATAGCTTGTTAATTGAATTAGAACCATTTTAATTCAATAGTTCTTATAGTTACCTTTTTTTATGATTATAGCTATCTAAATACAATAGCTCGCCAATTCCTTCTTGTTTAGAATGTTTCCTTCTTATTCAGAAGGAAAAGAATAAGTGATTTTACAGGTGATACACACCTTCTTTTATTTTCAAAATTTATGAAATTTGTTATGAGAAACTTAAAATTACTTTACAAAGCGCCACATACAGTGCTTATGAAACATGTGAATTAAAG
>JABFQC010006466.1:0-10754 GCA_022817085.1 Psilanteris sp. ZL-2020 | reverse complement strand
CCGGTGTCTTGGGTTTAGTTAGAACTGAGCCCTATTTAGCGCAAACCGAAACGACATGATTATTTTTATAGGGAGGTCAAGTAGTGGGCATCTCTTATTCTTTTTCATTTTGTTCTCTCTGTACTTTTAAAATTAGATTTAAAAGAAATTGAAATGAAACCGAAAAGAAACAGAAATGAAATTGAAAAGGAAACGAAACGAAATGAAACAGTGAAACAGAATTCCACTTCAAAACAAACTCGAAAGTCTAAGTAATATGTTAGTGCCAAGCATGTTTAAAACTTGTGCAGTATAACAAAAATTATATAAATAAAATTAACTGTAGGAAATAGTCGTTCAGTAAACATAAAAAATAATATTATACATGCGTATTTATGAGAATCAAAAGGGCCATAATTTAAATAGTAAATTTCATTTGTTGTTTAATGCAAATTTTAGTAAAAGTATTAAAACTGAATCCACAAAAATAAAGAAATAAATATTTTGAATTAGTTTACATACCGTAATATCTAAATTTATTTTTGTTTAAAAAATTAATATTTTGTTATTTGACGTTATTCTGGTAATTTTTGAATATTAAAAATGGATCTTGAATATTTTCATTTTCAACGTTACCCAATAATGACATTCTTTTTCTATATTTTCGGATTAAACTATTCATTATAAGTGAATATTAATCCAGAAACCTTTGTTTAGCGAGTTGTGGTTCAACTAGAAAATATGTCATCGTTTTTTAATAAAGTAGCTTCTCATTTCTATCTCAGCTCGAGTGCAGAAATAACACCGTATAAAGTATTTAGCACAATTTGCATAAACTGATCCTTAAAAACCGACAGAATTTTTTATTTCCCGAGAGGTCGTCAACTGAATCGATTTCTTTATTGGAAAACCATTGACGCGGGAGTTGAATTAAGCTTCCACGCGATAATAATTTTATCAATAGCGTCCAGTTCGATTAGACCGACTTTCTTTATGTTCACACGTTATCTTGACTGCCATTTGTTTCAATATCTCGTACAGCGCTCAAATTTAGTAACATCTATAGCTTTTCGTTTTATTTTTGAACATCATAAAATAATATCAAATTTAAACGTAGAAACCGTCTGTTTTTTGTTTACAGATCAGTATTTAATATTTGACTTGTCGTATACGTTTATATACGTTACGTTAATATATATTGCACTCCACGCGTATTTTGCGAGTTGGAAATCCGTAATTTCAATTGTTCTTGCCTTCAAACAAAACTCGAATCTGTCAAATTAAGCACTTAACTTAAAGTAAATTTTATTCTGCGTTAAACTTACTACGTAAATGAAGTCAACAGGAATGCAAAACACTGCTAACTGGAAAATGTGCTTTTGGAATATTTCCGGACTGAAGTTATTTCTACCAGTAATTTTGATTTGTTCAATTTAAAATTTAGTTTAGATGAATGGTTAAAGAGTGAATTTCTTGAGCATGTAACGAAGTGTGAAATTGATACCACCAAAAGTTACAGAATCATTGCATTAAATTAATTGAATAAAATGGAATAAATTATGAGAATGTTATATGTTGGTTTCGCCATTTTTCAACATTATTTTTGTTTAATTTAATAAAGAAATGTCAAATTTATTACGCAATTTTTCAGCATAATGAAAAAGTGCAAGCGACAGTTCTTAATGAATTTAATCTCGTTCGGTAGAACACTTTATTTCGTAAATTAGTATTATGTGATTAATTATTTCGAAATTATTTAAATGATATAAGAATTTAAACTTATTCCAAAATGATAAACTTAAAACAATATAATTGGGTTTCTGTGTATGCAGACAATTAAGTTTTATGAATTGCTTTGGGAGGTAGTTTCAAAATATAAAGCATTTAAATTTTTTCTCATTTGAATGTAAGGCCTTTTGATTTGCATGCTTATGCTCGATTAAAATTCTATAGCTTTCGAATTCTTCAGACAGTATACGTGCACAACGCTGTTACGAATATATACGAATGTTGGTGGGTTTTTATACTCAATTCTATTTAGCTCTTTTAGTTCCAGAGTAATGAATAAGTAAATTTAAATCAGATCTACGAATGGTCGTATACTTTTTTCAACATTTGTTTTCGTAAGTAGGGCTTCGTTAATACAGTAACTTGTAGATAATTCATATGAAGTGTAAACGAGATAAAATGTGTCAGTCATTATTAATGCGTCCTCGTAAAGCTTACACGACGCGATATTACCTAAGCGACGTTGTGTTTATGCATTCGACCGATTTGTTTGAATCTGAGTCTGAGAACAAACGTTTGTGTCTTCCTCGGAAAAGAAACAAATTTAAGTCACGCTCGAAGACAACGAGAAACGGCTTGAATATGTAAACTAAGCTGCAATGATGTAGGTAATGGTGTCAAAAAGCCTTAGATCATATTGTTCTCAATTATTTCATACCAAATGAAATAAATGTTTGGAAATGAAATCAACATTCAGAGAACACGTTAAATGTAAATTTAAATTCGAACAGAGTAACATACATTTTGAATATAAAAGTTGTTGCATATTCAACTTTGACAATTAAATAATACCTGTGATATTAAATTTATCCTGTTGAAATAAGAAATTATTATGCGATTCAAATTTATATTAAAGATAATAAAACCATAACATTTCTATCATTGTTTAATGGTGTCAAATTACAAATGATCAGAGCAGAATGTGGTCATAAATAATATCAATTACAATGTGTTATTATGATTTATTTATTACTAATTTTTAAATA
The DNA here is from genome assembly GCA_022817085.1 of Psilanteris sp. ZL-2020. Lineage (NCBI taxonomy): Eukaryota > Metazoa > Arthropoda > Insecta > Hymenoptera > Scelionidae > Psilanteris > Psilanteris sp. ZL-2020. Next base: position 8,001 of record JABFQC010006466.1, on the reverse strand, counting down.
ATTTTCTTAATTTTCTTCTAATTTAAAATTGTATATTCGATGTCATGTATTTAGCTTTGGATTCAACATCAAAAATTACCCTAGTTCCAATAATACTTCATGTATAATACATTAACTTATAAGTTCTAATAATAATTTGTAATTAAATGACTTTTTGAATATGCACCACTGCCTTCGTTCTGTCTAATTGGCAATTAGAGTCATAGAAAATATGTGATAATCTATACAATTTTTCTAAAAAAGTAATTTGTATTTCAATAAATGTAAAATCACGAAAAATTAGATGTTATAGAATATATTTGTATATTTCTATATTATGTATTTATAGAATATCAATTACTATATTATATTACAAAATGCAAATTAACAAGTATAATAGTTAAATTTTATTTGAATTTTATCTTAACAATATATAAAATTAACATTAATCAAAGACAATACTTAATATAATAGAAATATTTCTTAAGAAATTGAATTTTGAATTTTGAATGAGACAATACCTTAAATTACTCATATTAGCATATTAGCTTTATTCACTTCAATAGTTTACCAACCGCTTATATATATTTTTCAACGGCACATACGTAAGATTTTAATAAACTAAAACAGAAATTACAAATTAAAAAGGTTCTCATAATCATCTGTAATGATGTGAGTAATTGATATCAACTTTTAATTGTCATCCCGGTGGATCAATTTGTCATACAAATCAATACAGAAGATTAAAAATAGTTGTCAAAACCGATTTAAAATTTACTACACTTTAAATTAAATCTTATAGAAAAGAGTAAAATAACAACAAGATCAATGTAATAGTAAACCATCTTGTGTATTATTATATTTCAATATTATTCAATAATATTATTATTAATACAGTAACATTGAAATGAAATATAATTTATACTTAAATAGAATGTAACGAATAATGTAATGATTATTTGATTTTATTTATAGAGTAAAAATTTATATAAATATACTTTTTTATGTTTCTTATAAATTATATATCGTAGAGAGTCAATTTTCGTTTAATGTATTATATAAAATTAAATAGTAGAGTGAGAGAGATAACATTTTCCACTTATAAAATGTAATGGATTAGTAGTTTTCTAAATATAAATGTTTGCAGTACATAATTTTATGTACTAATGACATCCCATTCAATACTAATATATATTTATTTGTAAACTTTGCAACAATATTTCAACGTCGCAAATATTCCGTGGAATCAGATAAACTCAAAATTGACGCGAAACAATATAACTTATACAAATTAAGTAATCAAAACGTCGATCTTCCAAAAATCTCGATCCGTTAAATTAGTTGGTAGAAAATGTAGATCTATTTCTATACGAACTGAATACCTTTAAATACTATCTAATTGGATTATTTTATGAAGCGTAATAAGAGGTAAGTAAAATTTGAGCATAAAAAATGGGTGATTCTTTTTAAAAACAGACGAGAGGATATAGGAATCAAAGAATACACGATTATTTGCGGACACCCTGTATGCGTGAATGGCGCTTTAAGTTTGACTACGAAATAGAAGCATAGTGTAATAGTTGACCTCAGCTCCAGGTCATTCCCTCCCTTTTCTACCATTCTCGTTTCCTTCCCCGGCGAAACTGCTGCTATCTCCTCACCACTACCACGATCACGTCGAGTTCTGTCGGCCGTTTATTTGGCAAGCTTTGTGTTAACTTATATAATTATTTGTTCATCACTGGATTAGCATTTTAATGAATCCCACTTTTACCATTACACAATACCGATTATACAGAAAATTAATTTATTTCCAAATATTCTGTAGACACATTTTTTTGTCTCGAAAACCTAAAAAAAAACTTTTTTATTATGAATTTAGTGTATATATGTTGATCGAAAGCAAAACGAATTAACTACTTATATAACGATATTACATTTTAAAAGTTTTTTAACCGAATTTTCGGCGCAGATTATTTAATGAGGTTAGCGTTATTTCATGCGTTATCGATTAGACAAGTAATTGTTGATATTTACGCGTCTCGAGTACAGGATAATTTGTATTGTGACTATAAAATTCTGTTAAATATTTAATCACATTTTCACAGTTTAATTATCGAAAACGAAAATGTATCTAGTTAACGAAGATTGATTATTATTATAATACGTGTCATCTCTGTCTTATGTTATGTTATGCGTAACAAATGAACAAGAATCGCACGGCTTGATTGTTCTATCTTTGGTATGTGTAAAGTCCTATTTATGAAATGCATCAATTTTGAATTTTGTTTGCTGTATTTAATAATATATGCGGATTTAACGTAACAGGGCATTCTTAACACAAAATTAATGGTTTTAGGTAATGATTATTAAATATCTGTTGTAAAATAATAATTTGTTAGAAGTAATATCAAACTATGTAAGAGTGTATGTGTATAAATGAATATTTTACTTCCAAAATAATTAATAATTTTGATTTAGTATTAAATTATTTTAAATATTAAATACATATACGTTTTAAATTGTTTAAAATATTCTAAAAAGTCCGATTTGCATAACGATATGTCTTTCATAAAAATGAAATAGATTAAACTTTAGTTTATAATTGGGATATTAATTTTAAAAATTTTGTAACATTAATTTGTTTTTCCGATTAGTTATATATAGTAAAAATAATAATATTATATTTTTTTAATATAAAAAATAATTAGATTTTGTATAAAATAGCAATGGTTGCATTGCAATACACATAAAGTATAATTGCAAACGTTTAAAAAAATGTTTCTATTTAGTTCAGTTTAGTTTACATTTTATAACGTTACGGTAAAAAATACAAAAAATTGTATATGTTTTATGAAATCTATGTAAGTGCGTATATGTAAGTTTTAATCGTTATCATGCGTAAATTCTAATTCGTTAGTTATAATTGCTTATGCATGTAAAATTTAGCAATTTTATATGTTAGTTAAACTATGTGGTATATTCAATAAAATATTAACAAATGAAAATATAATGGTTTATCTATGACCTCACATGTCGGGATTTAACACAAAATTATAGGTAAAAATATTGATTAAACTTTGAAAATACGTAACTTAGTAAAGTCATACAATTTTTTCCTTTACTTATCTTCCGAATTGTTTAAATATATACCATGGTTAAAAATTTGTAAATTATTTATATAATTTGTTTTGTAATGTCTTAAAAGTTATAAAATGTTAGACGATACAAGTTTTAAATGTTATTATTTAATATTTAGTACTTTTTAATGTGATATTTTGTATTTATTAGTGTTCCTTTTCATAGTATAAAATGTCTTTTAACAATAACAATTTTTCTTTTTCTTATTTTACTTTTTGACCTAACATCTTTCAATTATAATTGCATCTTTCTCAATCTATTTATTACTATAGCTCAATATCACTGTCCCCTACTGTTGAATTTAATATTAAATTATTCTGCAATAGAAATATATTTTCATTTATTCGTTAATTATTCTCGATAGCGTTTTTAATTTAATTAAATTAATGATCATACTATTGTTTCATGTGTACTATGTTTTTATGCAATCATTTTTATTCTGTATAAAATTATAACACAATTACTATCAATAACACTATCTATATATAAATTACAAGAATGAATTGTTGATTATTAAGAAATATATTTCATATTATGGATATAAATAAAAAAAAATTATTAAGATTTTATATAAAGTTATAGGAGTTATTCTCATTAATATAGAAAATTCCTAAAGTAATAATAAAATAATTACAAAAGTAAAACTTTTTTCGTGTTAGCATATTTTTAATCGAAACGATTTAATGAAATCCAAATGTCAGAATAATAGTTTAATACGCGTCCAGTAGAATCAGCTATTCAAATAGATGTCGTTCGGAGATGAATATACACCAGCTACGAACATTCTGTCGATTCAGAACGACTGAATTGCGGTGGGTGGATTCGTCTGGAATGAACTCTAGCGACACTTTGATCATACGCTATCGCATTTCAACAGCACACCTTACTCCATGAAAGCTTATCACAGAAAACTTAGAGACTATTTTGGGCTTCTGGAATTTAAGGATATTTACGATTTTCCACTATAATCGGGCCTTTAAATTTTATTGTTAAATGTTTATTACTATCCGCGCACGAAATCTGATGTAAGAGAAGATGATGTTATGAAAATTATTAAAATTTTTATAATTATTTTACCTTTCTTGAAATATACGTCGAAATTTTATTCCATATAAATTAGATCGTATGTTGACAATGATATTGCGTGTTTAGAAATTACGAATATTTATATTTATATTCATTATCATGTTGCGTTGGCATTGAGTGAAAGGCTATTCAACATTTTTCATATTTTGTTTTGTTTTTAGGAAACTCAAATAATCACTATATTCATTATATAAGTGTAAAACAAATTTTTCCCTTGCATTAATTATTATTTTCGTAATTATTTTTTACTTTTTGAGATTACATATTTTATTATATTTTATAATGATATCACACATATTTTTAAAATTATTTATTATTAAGTTTATTTTCCTCTGTGAAGGTTTTCTTCGTAGAATTAGCAAAAAAGATAAAAATTAAAAAATAAAGATAATATTTAATCATTTTTAATTATTATTTTAATTAATTATCTATTGCATGCAAATATTATAAATTAAAATTTATAAAATAATGAAAGAATTACAAATGATAAATAATTAATTTGTTTGTGCAAAATTTTATTATAAAAATATGATATTCTGTTATTGTATATGTTATACATTGTACATCATGCCTGTTACGGTACATAATATTTCGTTATATAACCACAATCATAATCATAAATACATATAATTTTCGAATATAGTATTGAATTAACAATAAATTGAATATGGAAAGAAACTGGTTTTACATCTATAACTGTATGTGTTTATATGTATAAGTATTTACCACTTCGGCAGCTGGAATTACAGAGAAAATATCGATCGATAATTTAGGCCGTCAGTTCGATTGATTATAATAGACTGTATATTTAGAAAGGGACGTGGTCCACGCGAGTCCACAATTCACCTATATTTATAAGTCAATTCTACCTAAATAAGGGTCATCTCCCCTCCGAAGATGTAATGTAGCCTATGGTACCCTATCGCATGATATTATGACTTATATGCATTTAAAACGAAACAAAAGCGTTCAGTCGTTCATAATTCTGAATAATAATAATTAAATTTATTTAAACACGCATATAGACAGTTTTTCTTATTTTTTAACTATTATTTAAATTTATAATTACTATAAAATTTCTGAAATGCTTTATTATAAAATTATGAAATATTTATATTATAATATTCAACGAATTGTTTTTAAATTTACAATAGAAAAAAATCATTCATTTCAAAATATTTCGATATTTAGGCTTTTAATTGTTTTTTGGCGGTAAACTTGCTTTGATGACAAATATAGCTCTAAATCGTTACACTATAGTGTAGTAATTTTTAACGAACATTTTGCTCAGTGTTTGACATAAAAATCTATTTAAATATATTTTTCACTTTCATATTAAACTTTATTACTATCATAATTATAATTATTTATATCAATTATTATATATAATTATTCTTCAAATCTCGAGTGCATTAAAAAATTCTAAAATTCTATATATATTTTTTGTTTTATACTTTTATAATGACGTTGTATATATACACGGACAACAATTTCAATATATACTAATCGTAATATTGCTATTTCAGGTATATTGATACTTATAATATACTAAAAATATATCTGAAACAACCATATTTCTACTAGTATACGTTAGACATTTTGTTCCGTGTATGCACAGCCAGCTAAAAATTTATGTTTGAGTTGTATAAATATTTATTAAAATTGTTATACATATACGAGATCATTTTTATTTTTCTGACTGAACTTTAATAATTAATGAAACTTTATTTATAAACGTAATACAATTATTACAAAAATAGAAAGCTTTATATATAATTGTTACGATATACGCTTATCGTGATCGGTTCATGAATTCGCTTTTGTTGCGTAATAATTCATTGAACTAATTTAGAGATACAAGGAAATGAAGATGTTGAGATCTTTACAAATAATGAAAAACTGAACCAAAAAACATCTGATTTGCATTTTTACAGCCTCTTACGACAAAATTCTTTGTAGTTGGCAAATAAGTAATTTTTTGGTAATATCCAGTTATTCTGTAACATAATTCACAATGAAATATATATATAACCACAAAACAAACATGTTTAATACAATGTTACAATTCATGAAATATAGTAATTGTTTACTGTATTAATTACTATATTAAAATTATATTAAAAATATATTGTTTATTAGAATTAATAAATAAATATAATAGAAAGAAGTTTTGGAGAGAGGAACTCAATTGAACCTTACTCGACCTCCCACCTCATGGGATTTGGATTCTCCATCAAATCGGTCTGAAGTATTTTTATTAGATATTGTTTTGATTTGATAGATGGCTCTGTAATCGCACAAATTCGATTTACCTTACTTTTCGGGATATTAAAGGGATAAAGATGATCTCTAAATGAAGAGATTATCTTAGAAAACTTTCATAAGTAATTTTGCGAAAATAATGATTATATATATATATATATATATATATATATATACACATTCGAGTTTGTGTGATTAATGTTTCTAAAAAATCATTTAATTTTCAGACTGTAAAGTAGTCAGTGGAAATTTTATTTATATGAAATTTATTAACAGGTATATATATATATGAATTATTCAGATGAAATATTTAATTAATTGTATTAATATATCGAAAATAAAAAAAATACATAGGAAAAACTGATAGGAACTCTGATTTAATCATATACACGGCGACAACGTTTTATCAAAAAATTCTATATTTACTACTACACGTAGGATGAGGCTTTTAAAAATAAAAATAATACTCTTTATTACGGTATAGATTACTATATAATATAGTAATTTTTTGTAGGATGTCTGCAATACTGAAATTAAATATAGTAAAATCTTTATTTTCAAAAACTCCATCTTCGGAGTAGTAGTAAATATAGTAATTTTTGATAAAACGTTCTCTCCGTTTATTTATATCATCAAGAAGGTACAAAAATAATTATTATTATAAACTTAAACCTATAAACAATAAAACGAATATATATGTAATGCTATACTGAAAAGTTCTCTGTACATTTACAACGACAATGGTTGGTAACAAATAACTAGTTCGAAATATTGAAAAATTACATGTACTTTTACATGCAGTCTATGTCATTTTATTGGTCCAATAAATTCTTGCTAGAATCATATGTTTGATATATTTAATGAAAGCTTTTTTAGAATAAGTAGCCTAAAAACTGTTTTTAGCATTTGTTCTTTTACATATATTACACAACATAATAATATAGACAAATAAATATCTTGACGATTATTGTATACAAAATGTACGTTCTGTATTTTATACAGATGTAATTTTAAGTTATGATATATAAATTATACTGTCATTTTTGTACTTAGAACACTAACTGTGTAATTTTCAGACGATGTGAGTTGTAAAATTACGAAGGACTTTTTCAGTGTATCTAAGGAAACTTAGTCAAATAAAAAAATCTTATAATATTAAAAACTCGTATTTAGAATATTAATATTATTCACTATGATCGTTTGATAGTATACCTACATATTCCGAATCTATAATATCATTCTATTTCTAGTTCCCTTACCGAAAATATTCTCAACGTTTAACATAAATACTCAACTTGAGCATCATTTCGTACGCTCAAGTTGAGTATTATATAGATTTGACTGTTATTTTTAGTTTTGAACTCATCCATAAATTGTAATACAATTTTTATAAACGATTTAATTATAGAAATGTTGAATATTTATTTATATTATAGAAATAATCAATATAATACTCAACTTGAGCGTACGAAATGATGCTCAAGTTGAGTATTTATGTCAAACATTGAGAGTATTTTCGGTAAGGGTTATTAA